>VIYQ01000793.1:0-29000 GCA_009928355.1 Chlorella sp. CH2018
GCGCTGCCCCCCTGCAGAGGACCTGCTCGTGCCGCAGCAGGGCTCGCAGGTCATTCCATCACCTCTGTCCACAGCTTGACATGTCATCAACTGGACAGCACGGCTCGGCAGTGGGCGGTTGTTGCAGGCAGGCAGGCGGACCAGGGCACGTGAGCAGGCCGGCTGGTGTACAGCCTTGGCCTGCTGCTGAAAGCTGTGTAAACCATGCATCCCCTACAAGTGGAGGCACGTCCAGCACAGCCTGCCTGGCAGGAGGCGGCCTCACGCTTCGCTGCACAGCCGAGCGAGCTGCAGGCAGTGGGGTTGGGCGGCGGTGCAGGAGGGGCGTGGCGGCAGCCCGGCGCGGGCCCCATACCAATCGCAGCTGGGCTTTGCGCTGCCTTGGCGGTGCACAGGGCGCGCAATGGAGCACCCCGCCGCCCCATGCGACGCGAGCACGGTTCATGGGGCTTGAAAGGCTGCTCCGCGGGGCCCCCGGCGCCCGCATCGAGCACCATGGTGGCCCACGCGCAGGTAATCGAGACCTCCGAGGAGGAAGCATACTGCGCGGTGGCCAAGCACCTCGCCGAGCTCAAGGACGGCGCCCAGGTGGGCCCCCCGGGCGTGCATGGATGGCGGTGCGCCCTGCATGCGCCGATCCGGCCCGCGCCCACGCCATCGGCCGCCTTTGCCGCAGGACTCCGCCTTTGCCGAGGAGTGCGAGCAGCTGTACGCGGCGGAGCAGCATGAGAAGCTGCTGGACAAGTTCATCAGCGCCCTGGACGTGGTGCTGAGCAGCAGCAGCAGCGATGCGGGTGAGCGGCGGCGGCTGGCGGCGGCGCGCCCGGCGCTGCTGCCGCAGCTTGCCCCTGCACTGCCCGCTGCGAAATTCCAGAGGGCGCAACTGCCCAGCACCACCAGCTGAAGCTTGGCAATGATGTTGCGCTGCAGCTGCCCTTGCAGCCAGCCCAAAGCACCATGCCGCCGCCGCCACCGAAATGTGCTGCCAAGCCTGCCTTTCAGTGTCGCTGACCCTGTCGCCCTGCTGCCATGCAGACCTGGAGTGTTGCCTCAACCTGACCTGCCACCTGGTGCCGCGGATACCGCTGCCGGCGGCGGTGGGTGCGGCGCAGCGCCTGGCCGCGGCGCTGGCCTCCGCAGTGGACGCCCGCGCCGACAAGCGCCTGCTCGCGCTCGTCACCCTGTACAATGCGGCAGCGGACGTTGACAGCAAGGCGGCGGTGCTGCTGGAGGCGCTGTCCTACGCGCGCAAGGCTGGGCTGGCAGACATCATGCTGCCGGTGATCCGCGCCCATGCGGATGCATGGCCAGAGGAGCTGCAGCTGGGTGCTGGCGGAGAGCGCACGCTCTACACCGCCTGCGCAGGTGCGGGGGGCCGGAAGCGCGTGCTGTTGTGCATTTTGGCACATGCTGTTGCTGCAGCGAGTCGCAGTGCACGCTGCTCCACGGGGCCTGCTGCTGCGGACGACGAGTGGCTCATGCTCAGCTGCTGCTCAGGATGGCCGATGGCTGCCTGCTGCTGCTGCTTCATGGCGCCGGCGGCTCTGGTGCTGCGGAGCACTGCCGGGCCGCGCCATTGTGCAATTTGCAGCTGAACATGGATCGTCATTCGCCCACTGCCACCTGCTGCCTTGCAGAGACGCTGGCGGCGTGCACACGCAAGCCGCGCACCGCGGCGCGTGAGAGCTACCGCCTGTTGTCCAAGTGCCTGGCGACCTACGAGGTGGGTGGGTTGTGCTTGAGGAAGGCAGGGTTAAGGCCTCATGAGCATTCATGATCATGGGACAGGATCCAGGGATCCAAGCCGTCACTTGCAAGCATGCAAGAAGTGAAGCGGGCTATCGGGCCCCTGCCCATGGTGCCGCATCTTTTCCGATCGGCCGCCAGGCAGCCACCCAGGCATCCCCCTCTGTGCCGCTCTACTGCTGCAGGGCGCCCCTGCGGCCGAGCTGCCGTCTGCGGTGCCTGCGGCGGTGCAGGTGGGTGCAACCGTCAGCAGCATGCTTGCGCAAGTACATGCAGCCCCTGCCCCACCACCTCCCACCCGCACCTGCAGCGTGCCCTCAGCGTGCCCTCACACTTGCTGTGTAGCGTCCTTAGCAGCTGCCCTCGCTGGCGGCCCTTGTTCCTTGCCTACAGGTGGTGTCTGAGTTCATCCGCAGCCCAGACATGTTCCAGTTTGACCTGGCCGCCAACCCTGCGGTCGCGCAGCTGGGCAGCAGCGGCAGCAGCGAGCACCGCTCCCTGCACCGCCTCCTCACCATCTTCCTGACCGGCACGGTGCAGGTGTGTGTGTGTGTTTAGGGCTCTGCGGGTTGGCCTGCTGTGGCGCGGGGCGGGCTTGGAGCATATGCATGATTGGGGCATGGACATGGCCCCGCGCCGTTTCCCTGCACCCACCACCACTGCTTGCCTTGCCCCCGCCACTCGTTCAGCAGGACTACCAGGCCTTTGCCGCCAGCAGCGAGGGCGCGGCGGCCCTGGCGGCGGTTGGCATCAGCGCGGACGATGCGCTGGCGAAGATGCGGCTGCTGGCCTTCATGGGCCTGGCCCACGGCACGGAGGAGATCACGTTTGATCAGATCCAGGTGCGGCTGGGGGCTTGGCCGATGAGTAGCAGGGCTGGATGGGTTGGTTGGTGCGAAGGCGGCCCTGCCACTGTTGCAGTTCCTTGTTCTGTTGAGCTGTCTCGCGCCCATGCAGTGGGCTGACTCCTGTGCGTCGATCATGCTGCTGTGCTCCGCAGGCTGCGCTGGGCCTGGCTGCGGGCGAGGTGGAGGGCGCTGTGGTGCAGGCCATTGGCAAGCGCATCATCGAGGTGAGGTGGGAGCCGTTGAGGGTGGTGCTTTTTCTTTTGAGCAAGGCGGGCTTGCAATACCTCCGCTGCGCAGTGCTGTCGCTACAGCCGCTGCGCCGCGCAATGAGACCACGGTTGTCTGCCAGGCGCCCAGCCCGCCCTCGCCTTCTCAACCCTGGCCATCCACCATCACTCCCACGCCCCTCCTGGCCACATCCTGCAGGCCCGCATCGACCAGCTGCGCGCGGTTGTTGCCATCACCAAGTGTGCGCCCCGCACCTTTGGGCCTGAGCACTGGAAGGAGCTGCAGCACACGCTGGCGGGCTGGCGGGAAGCCGCAGAGATGGCACAGACTGCTCTGACTGAGGCGGCCACCGGTGCCGCGCGCCCCGCTGCCGGCGCCGTGGGTGGCGCGCCCGCCCCCGCCCCCGTGCGCGCGTGAGCTGCGCACCAGAGAGGTTGCCACAGGCGCGCCACAAGGCAAAGAGTCAATATCGTACCATGGCATGCCGGTGGTGGGTGCACCCCCTCAGCGCCAGCCTTGCTCCCTGCGGCACCTCGCTCCGCGCCCACGTTTGCTTTTGCTCCCCTCTGCTGTTAGTTTGCCTCTGCTGCACATTTTTCCCGGTGTCTTGTTGTGACAATGTCATCGCGCTTTAAGACTGCTCAAAACAACAGCGGTGCAAGCAGCAGAGCAGAGCTGATGGGGCGTGCGGCGGTGGGGGTGGTGCGAGTTTATTCGACGCGGGTATAGCCTGAGCTGGTGGGGGTGATGCGGTGCCTGAGGGCAGGCAAGCATGGCTAGCAACAGCTGCCCAGAACTTGCAACTCTGGCTGCCAAGAGCATGAGGAGGGGCAGCCAGCCCGCGCCGCCTGCTCTACTTGACAATGGGGTTGCCGGCAGCGTCCAGGGGCCAGGGCTTGCCCTCCACATCCACGGGATGGTCCAGCTTGCGCAGCTGCGGGGTGGACCTGCAAAGCGGCAGGGGCATGTGTGGGGTGGATTGGAGTTACCACGGCATGTGCGTCTGCTCTGTTGCAAGGGGATCCCGGTGGCAGCGCTCTCACGGCCGGCATGGGACCCTACTCGCAGCAGCCTGCCCCGTCCCATTCCCCGATCCCTGGGCACCCACCAGGCATGGTCCTTCACCAGTGCATACTCCACTGGCCGCCCAAAGTTTTTCTGCGGCAAGCGAAGCGGGCGGGGAGGCGGGGAGGCGAGTGAGCAGCCTGGTATGCACGATTGCATTGGGAGCAAGACGGCGTAGGAGAGACTGCCCTCCACCAGTGCCTGCCTGGCTGGCTCTGAGGGCCACACGCAAGGCCCAGCGGAGGCGTTTGCATGGCACCCACTGCACTTGTAGTGACTCGTTGAACGCACCTTCCCTGCTGCTCTGTCCTCAGCAACTTCTCAGCAATGCTGGGCGGCAAACCCCACCCTGCCCCTGGCTGCCACAGCAGGCAGCACCAGAACCGCACCTTGAAGTTGTCAGTGAACACGCGCTGGGCCTCCTTGAATTCAGGGGTGGAAAAGGACAGGCGTGGGTCCTCATTCTTCCGCATCTCCTCAAGCTGCAACCATTGAAGTTCGAGAAGAGGCCAGGTGCAGAGGTCAGGCTGGGAAAGGTGGACGCACAGGGCACTCGGCGGTGGAGGGGATGGTGGCCGCCGCCGCGCCGTGCAGCACCCACCTTCTTGATGTGCTGCCGCATCTCGTCTAGCAGAGCCTGTGCATTGCGGTCGTTGGGGTCCGCCCGCTTCTCGAACTCGCGCTGCGGTGAGGTGGGCAGCAGGAGGGAAGCAGGGATGCGTCGATCTGCGGCCGAGCAAGGCGGCGGTGAAGGCGAGCAGCCGCGGCGGCGGGGGTCGGGGCGGCGCCCGCCGCCTTCCAGCTGCGCCCGCCGCTTCCTGCCGCGATGCTGAGCCGCCCAGCCATGCGCACCAGCTTGGCCGCTGAGGCGTCCGCCTTGTCGCCGATATAGCTGGCCATCCCTGCCGCCTGACCCGGCTGTGCTGCAGTGACAACTACTGGTGCTGCGTTTGTGTCTGGCTTGCAGCAGATCAGGGCCCTCCCGTGTCGACCTGGCCTGGTCAACGAGCCCGAAATGCGTGCTCCGCCCGGTTATGCACCGGCGAGCGGTCTGCACAGAACTCACAGATCCCACTGATCAGTTGCAGGGCACTTGCAAGGCGAGCGGGTTGCGCCTGCGTGCCCGCTGCGCAGGGGACTGCCCGCCCCTCTTCCGGGAGCCCCCCGACCTCGCCCATGAACTGGTAGCTGCTAGAAGGCGCTTGCATCTGCTTCTGTGGCGTTTGGGCAGGCAAGCTGGGCTGCAGGGTGGCGCGCGCGCTCGGGGGCTCCAAAGGCGGGCCAGCGCGGTGGCCAGCGCGGGCAGGCGAACAGAAAGTCCAGAGCTGCAGCTTGCAGATTGCACGAACGGACCCCGCCGACCGCCAGGCCTCAGCCGCCCGCCCCACCGATCGCGTCGGCTGACTGCGCCGCTCACCCGTTGGCACTCAGCCCCACATCCCACCCACCGGCAACCCTCTGCTGCCTCTCTTACACCCGCAGGACTGCCAAGGTGAACTGGATCAAGCAGGGCTGCGCAGCTCTTGGAGCACAGGGCGTAGCGCAGCAGGGCCAGAAGGAGAGCGGACGCCGCACTGCCCCGCCCTGCAATGGGGAGCGAAGGTGCGGCCCTCGAGGCGGCGCGGGTGTGTCGCCTGGGACCTTGTTGACCGTTTGAACCATGCAACCCATCGAGCAGGGGCTGCAAATAAGCTGCTGTGTCACCCGAATCCAACTGGCTGCAGGGTCAGCAGGCAACAAGCGGGCACGGAGCGGAGCGCCTCCCAAGCCTCGATCAGGCGGCCTGGCAGCCGCAATCCAGGCGAGCATAGCATTGCGGCAGGCCTCCAGTTTTTCAGCGTGTAGCCGCTGCTGGCATGCTGCGATGCACCGGCAGTGTGCGCCGCGAGCAGCCATGCTGCCGCCTGAAACCGCCAGTCGTAACTGCCGCCCACAAAGCCACCAGCCTCACTCGCCACCAGCCTCACTTGACTTGCTGCTTCTCCTGCACCTCCTGCAGAGGTACATTCGGGAGGCCCACCTGCCGCCTGAGGGTCTTTCGCCCACCGACCGTCCAGCCCACAAGGCCTCAGCCTCGGAGAGCAGCACAGCAAGCGCGGGGCAGCGGCAGCGTGCACAGCAGGCACAGCAAGCGCAGCAGGCACAGCAGGCGCAGCATGTCCTGCCTGTGGTGATTCACTCCCAGGGTGCCCCCAACCTCTACCTGCAGCAGGACAGTGGCAGGCCGCAGAGCGCAGCCAGAAACAGCGGCAGCACTGCCTCAGGCCAGCTGTCTGGCCGTCCATCCTTGCCGGCTGGCCAGCGAGCAGGGGGAGCAGTGGCAGCGGCCATAGCCGCTGAGATAGCCAGCGCGCAGGCAGCTACACCAGCAGCACGGAAGCGCAGCAGGCCGCCAAAAGCTGCCGCTGCTGCGGCTGCTGGGCAGCCGCAGGCAGCAAGGGGCAGCAGCGGCCAGGGCCAACGCAGCACCAGTGGGGGCAGTGGCAGCGGCAGCGGCGCACCAAGGATTCGGTTGCATGTTGGCTCGCGTCCACGGCAGCATGCGGCAGTTAGCGAGGAGGAAGATGAAGAGGCGGAGCTGCAGCCACTGCCCCGGCCACGTAGCAGGCGGCGAGCGGCAGCGCCGCCGCCGGCCCCGCCGCAGCTGCACAGCAGCGAAAAGCCGCCCCATGGCTGCAACATGGTGCCGCTGTCGCAACTGCACGCCACGCTGCCGCCTGACCCAGCCAGTACCCGCCGCCTGCAGCAGCGGCGGCAGGGCCCAGCGCAGCAGCAGCAGGTGCAGGCGGCGCTGCAGGCCCTAGAGCAGGCACCTCGCTCGCCGGTGCTGTCACCGCTCCAGATTTTAATGCTTGACCAGAGCGGCAGCGGCCCGACGCACAGCCCCCTGCCGCTGTCCAGTG
Source organism: Chlorella sp. CH2018 (assembly GCA_009928355.1). NCBI lineage: Eukaryota > Viridiplantae > Chlorophyta > Trebouxiophyceae > Chlorellales > Chlorellaceae > Chlorella > Chlorella sp. CH2018. Next base: position 6,791 of record VIYQ01000793.1, read on the forward strand.
TGGGCATGATACCGCTGCTGCAGCTGCCGCCTGGTGGGTCACTGGCCCCTGGCCAGACGCCGCTGGCTGCTGCTCTCCTGCCAGCAGAGCTAGAGGAGATGCTGGATGGCAGCGACTTCACATTAGAAGGCCTGCTGGGGCCGCTGCCGGCCTCGCCTTACCTGCCGCCGGCTGCCTCGCTCACACCCGTCGTCACTCTGCCTGGGGCGGCGGCCAGCCCCCCCACCACAGCAGTCAGCAGTGCCAAGTTCCAAGCAGGCCGCTGCGCTCTTGGGCTGCCCGCATCGCCGCTGGTTGTGGGCCTGCCAGCTGTCCAAGTGCTGGCGGCGGTGCCGCCGCCCTCAAAAGCAGCAGCAGGCGGGAGCAGCGCAGGTGGGGGAGACAGCATCTCAGCGGGAGCAGGAGGAGGGCGGGGCCAGCCATGGTCACCCATAACAATGCAGCAGCAACAGCAGCAGCAGCAGCGGCGGCGGCAGCAAGAGCAACCGGAGCAGGCACAGGTGGCGCAATCACAGCAGGCGCGGCAGGCAGCGAGGGGCCCGCCGCCGGCAGGCAGCGCCACGCCGCGTGCGGTGCATCTGACGCCCCTGGTCGCTCCTTTCCTCCTGTCGCCCTCCATGGCTCTGCTGTCTCCCCTTGCAGTGGAGCAGTGGCTGGTGGGGGACAGCAAGTGAGCAGCCCCTGCTCATTTTCTCTTCCAAACTGAACCGGCACCGTTGCCCAGCTTGCAGCGATTCTGGCCGCTGTTGATTCCATAGCCCTGCAAGCCAGGTCAGCCGTTTCATTGGGGCGTCAGCACTTCCTCCTTCCAATTTTCCGCTCTACAATGTCCCCTGCCATTCCATCGGTCCACGATTCCTCGTTTGCGCACGCACTCGCCGCGGCAGCACCTCTCCAATCCTTAGGTTCCTTAGGGCTCCCCCTGACTTCTTCCACCTCTTCGGCTCCCGCCGCCAGATAGATGCCAGCACAGGCCGGACAGCAATACCCACCACCCATCTCTTGCTGGTAGTCCTCCATCCCTAGATCGACTCGACCACACAAACATGTGGGGCTTGCATGCTCCAACGCCCCACTCAACTCCAGTTGGGCAGCCAGAAAACGAGCAAACGCATGCTTATAAAAAGGCAGCACAAGCACACACTGCAAGTGTAATGTACAGCAGCAGGCCTAGGGCTCGAGCGGAAGGGGTGGGCGCCAGCAGAGCACTGGGCACGGGACGGCCTAGGCCCCTCTGGCACCGCCCGCCTGCACAGGCGCTGCGACCACGCTGCACCGCATGCCGCGGCAAAAAAGTCAGGGCAAGGGAGAGAGAGGCAAAGAAAGGCCGGGCGGGCAGCGGTTGCCCGCTGGCCGTGAAAGAGCGGCAGTATTGGCAAATGCATGGGCAGGTATGCAAAGCAACATGGGTGGGTGAGACGGCACTGGTGAGGGGAGAAAGGAGGGGAGGTGGGGCCTCACAGTACCCTGCTCACTGCAGTATAGTGGTTAGCGCAGCACGACAAAAGGTGTGACGGGGCACGGCTGGCCAGGACGGCTGGAAGCAGCTGCTGCCCGGGGCTGAGTGCGCCGGTGAGCGGCGCCAGCTGCACCACCCTGCGGCTGCAATGGCAGCATGCATGGCACAGAAGCGGCTAACAGGCACGGACGGAAGCCAGCCGCTGCCGTGCTGTGGTGCAGCCAGCTTGCAGCCTGTCCGCAGTGGCCAGGCCCCCTCGCCGGGTCGAGGGCTGCTTTAGGGCGCCAGCCAGCCAGCCTCCTGAGCCTGGGACTTCCACTGCTTGAACAGCTCTGCAAGAGCGGGGGCGATGCGCGGCAGGGTGAGGCAGTGCGCGGCAGCAGAACCCGGCGCTGCGGCAGCAGCAGCGGCAGCGAATGCGGCGGCAGCGGCAGGTAAATGCCGTGCCAGCTGTACGGCACGGCGTCACCGGATCGCTGCGGCAGCAGCTGCCGCATGCAGCCTGCAGAGGACAGCAACGGCTCACCCGGCGCGCGGGGCTGGTCCAGTGCGGTGTCGTCCAGGCGGGCCTCCACGCGGGCAAAGCCCTTGGCCATCTGGGTCTGAAAGTGAGGGGAGCGCGGCAATGGAACAATGTAAGGAATAGAGCAACGGGACCCGCGTGAGGGGACAAAGACGACATTAGGGAGGTGTGCAAAGCCCTTGGTTTGGCAGCCAAGCGAGCAGCACCCTGGGCCATCCAGCCACCCTCAGCCTGGCGGCCACTCAGCGCAGCTGGTCCACCCCTCCACTGCCCGCCAGCTGCTGGAGCGCAAACGCCCGAACCGACAGCTCATCAAGCACAAGCCCGCATGGCAGAGGCAATGCACCTGCAGCTCAGTTCGCCCACCTGGTTGGGCTGCATCACACACAAACCAACAGAATTAACCAATCAATCAACCAGCCGTTCAGTGTGCACCCACCTGGTTGACCTCCCCGCTGTCCGCCAGCTGCTTGAGCAGACCCAGAACCTTGCCCGCCTCCCCCTCCCGCTCAAATGCCGTCAGCAGGGACCTGCGCAGCGCAACGGTGGCAGTGTGCCTGTTACTGTGAGCTGCTGCGCATGCCAGTGAAGCGCAGCGGCAGTGTGGCTGTGGCAGTGTGCTGATGTTGTGAGGTACGCATGCCAGTGCAGTGCAGCAGGCAGTGTGGCTGTGAGCTGCGCACGCCAGTGTGGCAGATGCGGTGCGCTGTGCAGCGCAGGGGAGCTGGGCAGCGCAGCGCAGCACAGTGCAGCTGAGCTGGCTTGCAAGTCATAGCAGCTCACCGTGTCACAAAGTCGTGGTGGAAGTGGGGCACGTTCAGGTTCTGCAGGCACCGCTCGGCCTCCCTGCAGCAAGGCAGGCGGGGTGCACAAATCAGGCCAGGCACATGGAGGCAGCGGGTGCTCTTGCACAGGCAGACAGAAGCTGGCGACCGCTCACTGGAGGTTGCCCGAGGCCAGGCCCATACTTGTCCAGCAGCGAGCACTGCTCGACACATCATACATGACGATCGACACTCATCAGCATGCTGAGCAAAGCATGAAATTACGCTCTGAACAGGTTGCTCACTTGAGGTCGCCCGAGGCCAGGTACTCGTCCAGCAGCGCGCCCATCTGCTCGCGCAGCGCCTCGATGGTCGCCACGCCGCCGTGCCAGCAGGCGTCAAAGCGCTCCGCGGCGTGCTTGGCGCTCAGCAGCGTGCCTGGGAAACAGGGAAGGAAGGAAATACATATGCACGGGCGTGTGGGTGGTAGTGCATTTCATTACACACAACCTGCCTGCTGCCTCAGCACCAAGGCTGCTGCACGCCCCAGCTCTCAGCCGCTGACAAGCCATCCCCCAGCCTGCTGCACCACCACCGGGCCCAGGCCACACCAGGCCCAGCCAGCCAGCATTGCAGTAAGCTGCTTGCAACCCGTTGTGCCCCAGAAGCGCACCCGTCTGCTGCACCACCCCCAGGCCCAGGCTATCCGGCTCCAGGTGGGGCACCGCCTCCACCAGGAAGCGCGGCGGCAGCACCTCATCCACAATGGCGCGGCCTGCAGCGCAGCAGGACAGAGTCAGAATACGGGTGAACACACACACCGTCAGATTCCAAGCGAGGACAGAGAGGGAGGCAGGGGAACAAACAGGACAAGAGCGCAGCAGCTCGGCCACAGTGGCGCGGCTTGTGGGAAAGGGTGGCTCAGGTCAGGGCATGCGCCCAACAGGTGCGCACTCAGCCGCCGACGCGCTGTCCGAATAATCCATATGCTGAGCGACCAAAGCACGCACGCACCCAGGAACAGCTCCAGCAGGCGGGCGGCATCAGGCATGGCCAGCGCCCGCCCGTCACACACACACACACACCACAACGCTCTGGGGCGGGCAGCAATGTGCTCACCCAGGAACAGCTCCAACAGGTGGGCTGCATCCGGGATGTCCAGCGCCAGGTCGTCCAGGCCAGCCAGCAGCCGCGTGAAGCCCAGGGCCACCTGGTCGTCTGCAGCAGCAGAGTACGGCACACAGCAACGTTCGATGAACAAGCTCAAGAGATGAGCCCACCGGCAGCCGCGTGAAGCCCAGGGCCACCTGGTCGTCTGCGGGAGGCAATTCTGGTAAAGGGGTCTTGCCTGAGATGACGCGGGGCACCAGCTCCGGCAGCGCCACCGACACCAGCTCGCGCTCACGGTCCTTGCGGTCCATCGCCAGCTGGACGGCCTGCATATGGGCAGGGGAATGGCGGCGCACACGTGCTCAGCTAGCTGCTCAGTACAAGCAGGCTCAAACCGTTTATTGTTTGTTTAGGTGCTGCCAGACCACCCGTGTTGGACACCACATTCGTGCACGCCAGCCTCATCTGGCTAGGGTCCAGGTCCACCCATGAGAAGCTACATTAAAGCGCAAACAAAGCTGGCACAACGCCTCACGTGCTTGACAAAGATGTTGTGGAAACCCGGCTCGTCCAGCTCCGCCAGGCGCCGCGCCACCTCGCTGGCATCGCCTGCAGCAGCAAGGGGTGGCCAGCGCAGGAGCAGGACACCGTCACAGGATGGTGCACGAGCACAGAAGCTATGGCGCTCACCGCCGGCCGTCCAAAGGGCAGCTCCACTAACTAGCTAACTAGCGTGAGATGCTGTGTTCGATGCTGTGTGCGTTGGGCTTACCGGAGTCAAAGTACTCACGGACAATGTCCAGCGCGGAAGCCTTGAAGGCCTGCAGGGGGCGGGGCAGGGGCAAGGCCCACCGTTCATTGGTGTGGCAGCATGGTGCTTGGCAGCGCTGGCGGGCGCAGGCACGCTGTGCTGTGCACGCCCTGCAGGCTACTGCCTGCTGCCTCAATTTGCAGATGTGCCGGTGCGGGACCCAAGCCCTTCACTTGGATCCAATGGGAGGGGCAGATGCAATGGCTTGCATTTGCTGCTTGCCTGGACGTTGGGGTGGAAGGGCGTGTTAGCCGTGCCATTGAGCTCTGCACCTGGCGTGCCGGGGGTGCCTGCAGCACAGAGAAATCCAAGCAGAATGGGAGTTGGGGGCCCGTGTGAGAGAGGGTGAGCAGCGCTGGTGGCAGCCTGCGGCAGCCAGGGCGCGCTGCGAGTTCCATGCTGCTGGGTGCATGAGAGCTGTGAAGGGTGGGGGAGGGCGGCGCACACGCAGCGGTGACTCGTGCAGCAGTGCATCCGAGCCTGAGCCTGCTGCTGAGCCAGTTGCTGGCACTCACTGGGCGTGGTAGGGGCGCCGGTGAAGCCTTCCTCCACCCAGCCGCCTGCAGAGGGGAGTGCAGCCAATGGGCTGGTAAGCAACAGCAGGCATGAATGGCAACAGCTCGCTGAGAGCCGCTGAGAGCCACCGTACAGCCCTCCTCCCCTCCTCCACGCACCCGCCTGTGCAAGCGAGTGCAGTTGGGCAATATACGTGCTGAGCAGCTGCAGGAAGAGCGGGGCAGCAGCAGCAACAACTGCCACAGGGACTGCAGCCTTGGCACAGCGGCAGCGCCAGCCGGCTCACCCGCGCGTGCCGCCTTGACAGCGGCGTCAAACCGCTCCCGAGCCGCGGGGTTGTCCAGGGAGATGTCGGGCAGGTTGTCCGCCACGCGCTGGAAGCCCTGCAAAAGAAATGTGCGAGGGCGTGAGGCGATGGATGTGCGAAGGCGCGAAGTAATGTACGAAGTGGCGACTGCAGCACGCATGCACATATGCACGAACGGCCCGGCCAAGCTGGCCCGGCGTGATGTGCAGCACTGCAGCACTGCTTGCCATGCACCGGTACGAAGCTGCGCACACAAAAAGCAAACTGCCTTGCCTTGCTCATCTGGCTGGTGGACACCTCGGCCGTCTCGCTCAGCAGGCCCAGCAGGCCCAGGAAGGGCTCCTGGCTGGCTGCATCCATGCCCAGCAGCAGCGCCTGCAGCCATGACGGAACCCCATTCAGTGCAGCACAGTCAGTGCTGTGAGGGCTGAGAGGTGGGGCTGTGAGCGGCGGGGGCGGTGTGCGCTTCGACCTGCTGCCCTCACTTCGACCTGCTGCCCCATTCCAGTCCACAAACCGCTGCTCGCCTTCACAAACTCGTGGCGGAAGGGGGGCACCGCCAGCCACTCACAGAAACGCACATGCCCCACTGAATTACTGCTCACCTGCTTCACAAATTCGTGGTGGAAGAAGGGCACCGCCAGGTCGCGCAGGATGCGCCGCACCTCCTCCTTGTCGCCGCTGGCCGCATACTCCTGCGCATCGCAGCATAGCAATCCCAACCGAGGGGTTTTAATTCATTCGGTATGCTGCGGCTGCGCATGTGGAGCGCAACCCTGGCGAGTGGCCGCCTGTTCCCCGGCACACCGTTGCCATCCTCTCTCTTCAGTTGACGGCAATTCGCACAGTGCGATGGCTCGACGAGCGCTAGCCGCCGTGCAAGGCATGCCCCCCTGAATCGCTGTTTGTTTGTTGCCAGGAACCCTTGACTCCAGCCCCCCACCTGCAGCATGCTGCGGATCGAGTCCTTGGTCTCGTCAAACTTGAAGCCCGCGCCGCTGCCCCAGCAGCGCGCCAGCCGCTCCGCGCTGCGCGCAAACAAGGGCAGGTGGAGGCAGATTTGGAGAGCAACAAAGGGAGTTGAGTAGGGTAACAGGCTAAGAGGGGTGCGGCCGAGCCTGAAGGGAGCATGAGAAGAGCGCACAGCGGCGGGCCAATGCTGCTCTGCGCTGCGGCACACGGGAGCAGGGGCTGCCCAGTGCGCGCGCTAGGCAAGCAAGGTGCCCAATCAAGGCAGGTGATGGGCCTGCCATACCACCACACTACAGACCTGTGCTTGGCAGTCAGGTGAAGCTCGCACTTGTGCCGCAGCTCGGCCGCCAGGCTGCCGGTGGGGCCGTCTATGCGCTTGACAAACGAGGGCGGGAGCACATCGTCCACCACCGCTCTGCAGGCAGGGCGCGAGGGCAGCCAGGGAAGTGTGCAGCCGAGTGCAATCGTGCCCAAACGAGGAGAGCCGGGAGTGTGGCTGCAGCAGCCGAAAAAACATGCAGTGAAGGCTGGATGTGAGCACGTTACTGGCCCACCAGACCAACCCAGCTGCAAGCCGGCTGCAACCCAGCTGGCTGCAACCCAGCCGCAAGACGGCTGAAGGTGGCCAGCTCAAACCCCCATATAGCAGCAGACCAGGCAGCCGCACCTGCAGATGAAGGTGGCCAGCTGGTCCACAACATCCGGCACATCCAGCTTGAAGTCGTCCAGGCCGTCAATGGCCGCGGTGAAGCCCTTGCGCACCTGCTCCGGCGCAATGACCTGCGAAGCAACAGCGGAGCAGGGGCCACCAAGAGTGTCAGGGCTGGGGAGAAGCGGGTGCAGCTGGTTGCTCGCTGCGCCTTCAGCCCGAACCCACGCGCCTCTTTGCACAGCCCTTCCCTCAAGAATCATGGCTGGTTGCTCGCTGGCCACTCCCTCAGCCTGAAAACGACAACGGCAGCACACACACCCTCCGCCAGCCCTCCCCTTAAGAAGTAATGCTGGTTGCCCCCCCAGCTGGCACCCACCCACCCACCTCGTTGTACAGCGTGGACAGCAGCACGCTGGTCATCTCCCGCTCCCGCGCGTGCTTGTCAAACGCGGCCGCCAGCGCGCGCTTCACGGCGTAGTGCCCAAACTCGGGGTGGTCCAGCTCCTGTGGCATTCATTGTGGACAGGCATGTCGGGTGCAGTCAGGTGGTGGCCAGGAGGAGCAGCGGATGCGCTGCACGACGTATTGCCCAAACTTTGGGCAGCGTTGTGAACAACAGCAGCCAGCAGCCACAGCTGCGCCACGAGCCAACCCCGCAGCCAGGTCAACACACCACAGCAGGGCACAGAGCTGCGCCGCACCTGCAGGCTGATGGCCGCCTCATTCGTTCGTTCAGTACGCAGGCCCCCCACAGCCATAGCCAGCAACAACAACACGTGCTGGCATTCGGTTGGCAGTGAAGGGTCCCCACCTGCAGGCTGACGGCCGCCTCGTTCAGGTCGCCAGAGTTGTAGTATTCCTCCAGCAGCATGGCCACCTGTGCACAGGGATGCACAGGGCACAGTGCTGGTGCTGACGGTGGTGGCGCTCCTGGCGGTGCGCTGCCAACGGTCGGCCATTGCCAGCATTGCACCCTTCCCTCACCCTCCCCTCAGCCCTCACTCACCGCCTTCTTGAACATGGCTATCTGGGTGGAGCGCTCCTCATGGAAGCTCACCGCCCGGCTCGTATCGTCGCCTGCGCAGCGAGCATCAGGGGAGTTGAGTTTGCAAGGGGAGTTGCAAAGTGCTAGGATCAATCGCCCAAGCGCCGGGCCGGACAGTGTGGCAGCTTTCCAGCAACCGGACTGGTATCATCGCCCGGCAGCGGCGGCGGCTGCAGCAGCAGCAGCAGCAGCAGCAGCGCGCACCAGAGTCATAGTTGGGGTCGTTGGGGTCCACCGCCGGCCCCTCCTCCCCGTCAGCCAGCATCTGCAGGCAAACACGAGTGCGGGTCAGGCCACACGCCGCGGGATGATGCACAGCGCCGCAGGGCAAGCCAAACTGCAAGCGCCTGCCGCCGCCGCTATTCCACATGAGACCAGCAGGGCAAGGCCTGCTCATGACGCCCACGCGTAGTTGCCGCCAGAACCTTGGGCAGGCATGCAAACCAGCATCCAAACGTGTGTGAAATGTGATTGATCAACAGCCAGCAACCTGCTCACCGAGCCCCAGGTGTACTTGCCGCCAGCACCCGCCTTCTTGGTGCGACCCGTGCCTGCGTGGCAGCAGCCAGGGAGCCAAAGGCTGCTGGGCACTCCACTGTAGAGCAGTGCAGCCGCGGCCAGCTGCACGCTGCTGTGCCGTGCCAACCATGCATGCCCCCTCCTCTCAAGCGCATCAGCTGCCAAGCGCAGTTGATTGCCAGCGCAGGACGGCAGCCATCGGCGTCGCAGCTGCTGCACGAAGCCTGAAGCTATGATCCATCTGCCTCCCAGCCAGCTCAGCCAGGCATGCACGCACCCTTGCCCTTGCGGTTCAGGTGATGGTCGTGGGCCAGCTCCCGCTTCGTCTTGACGCCCTCGCTGCACACAAGGCATTAAAGGTTTTGTGTGGGTAGCAGGGCGCTTGCAAGCAAGCAGCTGGAGACTATAGGGTAGCTCCCGCTCCGTCTGCACGCCCTCGCTGCGCAGATGGAATGGGGCTGCTGGCCAGCTTTCACGACATCCAAGAGCTGGTGAAGCAGACAAGGCTGGCCAGCTAGCCAGCTGCGGATTGCTGTGTTACCTCATCGTCAACCCATTCAAAGGCACACTGGAAACAACAAAACTGAGCTTGTAAAACCGACCTGTGCGGGTTCTTGCCCAGCTGCGGCTTGGACACCTCGTCGTCACCCACAGCGGCAGCCGGCACGGGTTGGGGCGCAGCTGCGGCAGGCGGCAGCAGGCGAGGCAGCGAGTGAGCACAGCACGGCGGAGCAGGCGTTGCTCAGCATGACCCCCGCTGCCTGGCTGCATCGGCGTCCAGCTGCATCGCTGCCCAGCTACCGGCAACACGCCGACACAGCTGTGCCTGGCACGATCGAGCATGCACGCTCAGGCTGCGCATGGTGCATCGGCTGCAGCAGGCTGCAGCACAGCAGGCTGCACGGCAGTCAGGGGCGCTGCCAGCCAGCCAGCTTGCCACAAGAAGCAGGGCCAAACATGCAGGCAAACTAGAGATGCTCACGCTGCTCCGCGCGCTTCTTGGAGAGCGCGGCGTCCAGCGCCTCCCGCTGCTCTTGCGTCAGGAAGGAGGGCGCGGGGCGGTCCACCGCGTTGCCGGGCTTCCTCATGCTGCTGCAGCTGGCGCGGAGCGGCTCAACACCCTGCAGCACGGCGGCGAGACGGGCGCTTGAGCGCCGGGGCAGCGGCAACCGCAACGGGGCCGCTGGCCCGGGCGGCGGCCAAGCAGGCTGGCCCGGGGCTGGCGATCGCCGATGGCGGCGGCCCAGCTGCGGTCGAGGGCTGCTCAGCTGGGTGGCAAGCTTGCGGAGGGGCTGCAGGAGGGCCGGGCTGTGGGGTGCCGGAGGCGCGGCAACCGGGCCCCGGCCGGCCTGCTGCATGTAGCACATGTCTCGGGTGGACATGGCTGGGGGGTGGGACCGTGCCGAGCGGCCTGCGACGCCCAGGCGCGCTGCGGGGCCGCGATGGCAGGCTCAGGGCCTCTTCCCACCGCTCCTCGCCACATGGACGCACCTCTACCCGATCCGGTAGCCGCTTGGCGCGCTGCAAAACGCTCTGGAGGCCGCCTGGGCGCTAGCTTGGCTTCGCTGTGCACTGGGGACGGAACGTGCGCGCTTGTGCAATTGCAGGCTTGATGGCTTCTGCTTGCAAGGTGGTTTGGTCGGTTTCGGGCCCGGATGCTTGCGTCGAGCGGGGCGCCACGCAGGCATCCCAATGCCGAGCGGGGCTGGGGAGCTCCTGGCCAAGCTGCCGCTCTCTGATCGCAGTGAACGGCGTGTCGCCAGCGCTCGATCGCGCGGAGAGGGCCTCCCGCGCTCTGTTGACCGCGCCGCTCGCTCGGGCGGGCTCCCCACCGCTGCAGCGCATGGCCGGTCGGTAGCCGGGGACCAGAAGACACCAGCGCGAGCCACCACAGCCGGCGCGGCGGGCAGCAGAGGTGGAGGGCGCGCTCCCCGGCGCCCAGAGCGCAGTATGGTGAGCCGCAGCGCTTCCAGCAAGATGTGGGGCACGCCAGGGTCGCACTGCGTCGCCCGCTGCCCTCCCAGGGCGCCGCCGCCACACCCGCCGCCCACCCGCCGCCTACCTCTTGCCGTGCGCCGCCGCTGACGCACGCCACCACCCCCACTCCTGGCAGATCCGCTTCGTGCTGCTGCTCAGCCGGCAGGGCAAGGTGCGGTTGGCCAAGTGGTACACCACGCTCAGCCAGAAGGACCGCGCCAAGATCACCAAGGAGGTGGGTGGCTGTGGGGCTTGCAGCGGCTGATCACGAGTGTAGTGCTGCATCGGGTGAGTGCAGCGACTGATCATGACTGATGATGGGTGCGTCGCTGCGCTGCCCCGCTTGCTGGTCGACTTGCACAGGGGGCTGCCACGCCGCCTGGCAGCCGGGCATGCACCACAAGGTTGCTGCTGTATGCCCGCCATGCCTGCAGGTGTCCAACGTGGTGCTGGCGCGCCCCGCCAAGCTGTGCAACTTTGTGGACTGGAAGGTGGGCTCCTGGCCACCCATGCGTGCGGCTCTAGCTGTTGCTGTAGTTGTTGCTGCAGGCGGCGCCGTGCTGCTGCGGATTGCTGTCTGGTCGCTGGGTGCTCAGCCGCACCGCCGGTGCTCCGCTGCGCTGCCGGCCGGCCAGCTGCCGCAGTGGCCCATGCTTGTTGCTTGTTGCCTGCCCCTGTCCTGCTCCGGCAGGACCAGAAGATTGTGTACAAGCGGTACGCCTCCCTGTACTTCATTGCCGGCATCGACCAGGGTGCGCTGGGCAGCAATTGAGGTGCACAGCCATGCGGCAACTGCTGGCTCTGCTGCTGCCGGCCAGCGTGTGTGGCACCCACTGCTCTGCTGCTTTTGGGCCAACACTGCTGGGAGTGTCTGTACGCACTAAGCTGCGGCCTGGCTTTGCCGCCGCTGCAGACGACAACGAGCTGCTGACACTGGAGACCATCCACCAGTTTGTGGAGGTACGGCTGTGCGAGGCCGTTGGCGCTTCACGCAGCCACTCTGCTGCCGCTGCTGTGTTGCTGCACGGCGCAGCGAGGAGCTGCTGCTGCTGCAGGCGCACAGGAATGGTTGATTGGACTGGTTGCCCAAGCAGCTAGGCAGTGCATGCAAGCCGTTTACGAAGCCATGTGGCCGCTCCCCCCCTCCGCAGATCCTGGACAAGTACTTTGGCAACGTGTGCGAGCTGGACCTCATCTTCAACTTCCACAAGGTGCGGGGTGGCAGCCTGCCTCCTGCAAGCCACTGCTGCTGGATCCGCTGCGACGGCGATGCCTGCCTCCTGCAAGCCACTGCTGCTGCGTCTGTTGCGGCGCCATGCAGCTGTGAGCGTTGGGCGGCGCGGCCGCAACACCTGCATGCGTACTTGGTCGTGGACGGGCTGCTGCGCCCGCTGTTGCTGCTGCTGGTCTGGCCCTTGCCCGATGTGCCTGCTGAAACATTGCATTGCTGCCCAAGCAGGCCTACTTCATCCTGGATGAGCTGCTGCTGGCGGGGGAGCTGCAGGAGACCAGCAAGAAGGCGGTGGGTGCTCCCTGTGGTCGCCCTTCCTGCTGCATGCTTCCTGGCTACTCAGGGACTGCGATGCGCTGGCTTGAGCGTGAGCGGCAGGCCAGCCTGCCAGGAATGCCGCTGCTGTTGCCCGCCCTGAATGCCGTGCCCTGCCACCTGGCCGCACATTCACTGCCTGGGCCTGCCTGCCATTGTGCTGCCGCAGGTGAGCCGAGTGATCGAGGCGCAGGATGCGCTGGTGGAGCAGGTGCGCCAGCTGGGCAGTGTTCGCATATTGATCTTGATCTATGTGCGGCGTGCGGGCCACAGCCTTGCTGGCCACAGCTGCGGCAGCTGTAGCGCTGTGCTGCAGCAGTGTGACCTCGTGCTGCACAACACTCGTTCTTGCGTATGCCCAGCCCAACCTGCGCTCTGGCACTTGCACCCTGCCTCCAGGTCAAGGCGGGCAACATCAGCGGCGCAGACGACGTAGCAGCCAGCTTCAACGCGCCGCGGGGATGAGGCTCCGCCCTGCAGGCCGGCCACGAGCTGCGGCGGCAAGGCACCCTGCTGCCGCGCCCTGACTGCCCACGATCACATTACAATGAGAGCGCATAGCTGACTTACACTTTGTTAGGACCTCAACCTGTGACCAGCCGGAGAGCTCGACCGCATTGAGCTCGGGGCAGGGCTTGATGGTGGTCCCAGTGGCTGGCGGGTATCCAGAACATACGGCAGTGAGCGCAGGTTCGTCTGCTGACCTGAAACGACCGTGTGGACTGAACTGCAGTAAGATGAGCAACTGTGAGATGAGCAGCCGTCTGCAGCTTCCGCTGGCGCCGGCGCTGAGCGCATCGCGGCATCAGCGTGCATCGATGCATCATTCCACACTCGCTTTGGCCTCCCAATTCGCAATATTTTATACAGAATTCCAGTGCTCACAGTCTGGAACTCCCAGCCAGTCGCTCGGTTGAGCGTTTGTTCAGGCGCCCGCTCGCACTCGCAGCATGGTCCGGGTCGCGCTGCCGCTGCTTGCACTGCTGCTGATCAGCAGCTGTATGCCTGATGCTGCCGCGGCGCGGCTGCCGAGCCAGGGCCAGACCTCGCTGCGAAGTGAACGGAGCGCTTCGCGCACGCAGCCGTCAGAAGCAGAGTGTGAGGCTGTTTGGAGGAGTGATCTGAACATGATGCAACGGCAGCCGCTCTGCTGAAACTTCACAACGCAGCCGGCGCCACTGCCGCTGCCGCCGTCCCTTCAGTTCCCGCACCCCCTCCCCTCCGCCGCTTGCTGCAGTGGCAGAGTGGGACGTCATTGTGGTGGGCGGCGGCATTGCTGGCTTGACGGCGGCTCGCAACCTGCTGCGGCAGGGCCACAGGGTGCTGGTGCTGGAGGCGCGGTCCGTGCTCGGCGGCCGTGCCAACCGCACGACAGTCGCACATGCAGACGGCACCCCTGTGCCCTGTACTGCGCCAGAGTGCCAGGGAGGCCTGGTGGACGGCAAGTGGTGGTGAGCCTTCAGCTGCCTTCTTCAAATGACTTCACCTGCCTCGCTGCGTTGCTCCGTGCCCACGCACCGCTGCCGCCGGCAGGCTGCGGGCCAGACATGCACGTGTGCGGTGCGCTGCTCTAGCACGCTGCAGGTTTGACCAAGGCGGGCAGTGGGTGGGGCCTAGCCAGACGCGCTTCCTGGCCATGGCTGAGGAGTACGGCGTGCGCAAGTACGAGTCGACCCACAGTGAGCTGCTGCAGCAGCATGTAGAGGCCATATGGAGGCCAGGCAGCCAGCTGCGTGCCAAGGCAGCCAGCTGAACGTCAAGGCAGCTGGCTGCCGCCCGGCCTCATCTTTCTTATGACCTGCTTATGACTTGCAGCTGGCGCCAACACCTTTGCTGCCGCGGGAATGCTCGTGGCCATGCTTGCGCTGCCGCCCGCTCTCCTTGCCCACTTGCCTGTTCAAGTGCGGCTATTGCGGTCCCCTGCTGCCCTGCATTGCAGTCCAGGGGCGGTCCAAGGTGTACATGAAAGGGTCTGGACAGGGCCCTGCCACCATCCTGCCGCCAGAGTTTGTCAATGGTGCGCTGTTCATTGATGAGACTGCGGTGGGCAGCATGGTGCCGCCAGCTGCCGCCCCTCCACACACATGCGTGCTGCCAACCCTGCCGCAGGCCTGCCCATTCCAGAGGAGTTCCTGGGGACCCTAAGCGCTGAAGAACTGGGTGCGTGCCCTGCATCGGATCAACAACCGCGGCCAGATGGCAGTCGGTTGCATGTGTTGGTGCAGGCGGAGCCAGTGGCAGGCCTCCTGGTGCACCCCAATCGAGCCGGGTTGCCATGCACACCCATCCATGCTCGTGATTTTGACTTCTTCAATGCAACCTCGATTCCTCTCATGCAATGCAGCCAACCTGGAGGCCGAGGAAGCGCTGACCGCAAAACTGTACGAGGTGCGGCAGAGCCGGCTGTACGCAGCACAGCGGGCTGCTGTCCTTACACGGTGGGCTGTACGGTGGCAGCAGGCTGCTGCAGCGAGTCACTGTATGCTGTGCTATGCCTGCCCCGCCCGACAGGTTGCGGCGACCGTGAATGTGAGCCACCCCTGGGCCACCCCCGGTGCTGAGCAGCTGGACAGCATCACGTTCAGCAGCTGGTGCGTGAACTGCGGATAGGCTAGCTCATGCTGAGTAGTGCGCCCGTGCTTGCTGTAGACAGCAGTATGCAGACTGCAGCCCACATGTGCAGCTTGCCCAGCTGCCCCTCTTCATGGTGGGCCATGTGTGGTTGGCATGCAACTGGCAACGCCTGCATTTCGGCCCTCCCATGTCCTGCAGGCTGGACCAGGCCAGCGACAATGCGTACGCTAAGCACGCTGTGGCAGCGCTGTACCCCATTGCTGGCGGCGCCCTGGGAGGCATGAAGGTGCGGGGCCGGCTCGGCCTTGCCTGGTCGACTTGAATTCTTCATTATTGTGGCTACACGAACAGCTTTGCACTGTGCAACAACGTTGCGCCACATGTGATTTGATTGATGCCTGGCCATGTGAATGGTTTGATTGATGCCTGCCGTGCAGCCCTCCCACGTGTCGCTGCTGCACGTGGCGCGCCAGATGGCGGCAGCACCTCAAGTTGACATGCCCGAAAAGTGGCTGTTCTGGTGAGCTGCGGTTCGCAGCAGCTGGCGCCGGGCTGCTGGCCTGCGCCGCAACTTCTGCCGCCGCGTTCGCTGGTGTGCTGCTGCTGCTGCCGCCACTGCCCCTGCCGTTGGAGCATGCCGCCCGCCTGATCGTGATCACAGCTGCCCTGCGTTGTTGGCTTGGCACTGCAGGGGCGGTGCCGGCCAGTTTGTGGACCTGTTGAGCAAGGTGAGCATGGCAGCCGCTCACAAGAGAGACGGGCACTAAAATATCTTGAGCTCTAGCACGCCCCAGGCCAGTGCTGGGTGCCTCCACCGTGCTGCACCCACAGCCTCCCTTCCCAGTTAGAGAAGCAGCGCACCCCCTGCAGCCTGTAGCATGCCTGTTCTGGTCCGATGCGTGCTGCGCAGGACATCAAGGCAATGGGCGGGGAGTGGCGCGTGAATGCGCCTGTGTCTGACATCTTCCAGGCACCAGACCGGGTGACGGTGCTGACCCATGCCCCGGACCGAGAGTGAGTGAGCTCGGCTGCCTGCCTGCCTTGCTGCTGATCTGCTGGAGGGAGCGGCGGACAGTGCACCTGCCATGTGCCAGCACTGCCATGTGCCGCTGCGAACACTGGCAGTGGCGCTGTGCCGCCTTCCCGCTCACACCCGGACTCCCAACTTGAATCTCCACTGCGAACAAGACACCCCTGGGTGGCCTCGTTTGTGCAGGTACACAGCCCGCTACGCCATTGGGGCCATGCCGCCCCACCTCAGCGGGCGCATCGTGTACCGCCCCCAGCTGCCCCGCATGCGCAACCAGCTGGTAGACCGCACACCCATGGGCACGACGGTCAAGGTAGGGGGGCAGGCTGGCTGCTGCATGCAGGCTTGTTGTGGGGCCTGCCCAGGCATGCGCAGTCAGGCGGCCGGGGGATGGCACACCCATCGGCACAACCGGCAGCAATGTACAACATGGGGGCGGCCTGTTATGAGCAGGAACCACCTTGCGTTCCAACTCTCCAAACCTCTCCCTCAGGGACTGCACTGTGTAGGGACTAACACCTGCCTGGCAGCCCATCCCCACCTTTTGCAGGTCTTGGCATTCTACGAGCGCCCCTTCTGGCGCAGCTCCAGCAACCTCAGCGAGTCGGTGACGTTTGTGCTGGACCCCCATGCCTTCACGCCATCTGGCGACCGCAGCATCGACTCTGTGTGAGCTCAGAGGTCAACCCTGACGTGAAGTTCACTGCTGCATACCAGGAACCCGCACTCCCCTGTGCATGGAGTGTGCACTGCTTCCCTAGGCCAATCCTGGCGTAGCCGTGCGCCTCTGACGCCTCACTTGCCACCCCTCCTATGGCCCCTGGGCTGCAGCTATGACGTGTCGCCGCCCAATGGGCCGGGAGCGCTGGCTTCTTTCTTGTGGTGAGGCAGGCAGCTGCAGGAGGGCAGTGGGCGGGCTCATGGGCCTGAGGCAAGCTGATTGGCCTGTGCCAACTGCCTTGCGGGCACCATTGATGTGTCCCTGTGCTGCTGCTGCTGCTGCCCAGCAAAACTGAGAGCAGAACGGGTGGGCTTGCTTGCTCCCTTCTTCTTGCAGGGCCGACGACGCCCTGGAGTTGATGAACCAGGCGAGCTTCCCCCCTTTTTGCTAGGAAGCAAGCACTGGGCCAGTAATGCTGATGGGTGGATCCTGCTGCCCCGCCTGCACGCCAGCTGAGCCTGACACCATCAGGCAATGTGTTTGCAAATGAACGTGCACCCCAACTGTGTGTTGGTCTGGCGGTTTGTTTGCAGGGCCCCGAGGCAGTGAAGCAGACAGTGCTCTCAGCATGGGCCGCCTACCTGGACTGCCCAGAGGTGGCCACACAAGCCATCAACTTTGCAGCCATCGACTGGCCGGCCGAGCAGGCACGCGGGGAGGTTAATTTTGGCGAGCGGGGTGGGCTGCCAGCAGCCATGCAGCACCAGCATGCAGCTGGTAGCGCTGTACTGCCATGCCGCCTGCGATTCCCTTGTTGCGGCATCTTCGTAGACCGACTCTAACTCGACCATTCTGCACTGCAGTTCATCGGCGGGGCATTTACCATGTACATGCCGCCCGGCGTGTGGACGTCGTTCGGCCCAGCACTGAATGAGCCTGTGGGCCACATCCACTGGTGCGGGCGGACTAGCTGCTGCCCCTGCTGCAGCCGCCACATGCTGCGCCTGCTGCTGCCGCCGCCGCCCCCTGCTGTTGCTGCCGACGCCGCCAATGCCGCCCTTCCATCAGCTGTACAGCACATGTGCCGCTTGCTGCACCTCGGAATTCTGCCGGGCCTCCTAACCTGCGCAGGGCCGGCACCGAAAACTCCCCTACCTGGCCTGGTGAGTGCAAGTGTGGTCCTGACCTGTTGCGGCAACAGCAGTGGCGCCAGTCTTGCTGCACCGCCACCCTGCCCCTCGCACTTCCCATGCATGGCGCGCCACGGCAGTCTGCGTGCCGTCCTATCATGATGTGACGCTTTTCTCCTCCTCCTTTCCTTCGCTTCCAGGCTTCTACGAGGGGGCGGTGTATACCGGAGAGGCGGCGGCCGCAACGGTTGGGGCGCTGCTGCGGGCGGCGAGGCAGTGAGGGTATCGTTAGGCAGTACATGTGCGCAGATGATATTTCGTTGGCATGGCAAACTTGATTGCTTTGCATTCTTTGTCCCATTATTTTTATCTACTTTTTGCATTGCGATTTCCACAGGCGGCGTTGTCAACCCCCCGCAAGATAGAAAGCACATGCACCTGGCAGAACGATGCGCTCCGCCGCTCTATGCCAGCAGCATTCATGCGGGCACTGCCACCAAGTTCGAAACACTCACTCATCCACCCTGCGCAGTTGCTTCTTCAACTCAAGTGATGGACGGCCACGATGTAAACATTGCTTGACATGCCTAGGCCTTCCTGTGCACATGTCATGCAAGGCCTTGCGTACGTGTGGACCACATGAGCCCAGCACTGCCGAGCAGGGCAGGCAAGGACGGCCCGCAAACACCGCCGGGCGCCTCTCATCACAACACGCAGCCGCTTTACAGTCCCTGAACTGCACAACGGGCGTGAGCGCCGAGCAGAAACGGCTGCGGCCCCGGCCGCCGACCTGCTTTGTTCCCCCGCGCGGCTCGCCGTGCCCGGAAACACGTTAAACAAAACACGCCCGTTCAATCGTTCGGCAGCGCATGCGCTGCAGTGGGGGCAAGTGCGCACTCTCCGCGACCAGCCCCGGCCTCCTCGGGAGGCTGAATTGGAGCAGCCAGCAGTGGCAACGGGCGTCGTAATCGATCACCGTGTTCGATTCAGCAATTGGGGCGCTCCAGGTGAGCATAGGGTGTGCTCCTGCGGCGGGCCGCCGCCCCCGCCGCCGCCGTGAACGTTGCTGCATCCCCTGCACCGGCGCCTTTCAAAAGGCTGCTGTGCTCGCCTCCCCACAGGCACTGCACTGAGCGGATGGCGGCCATGCAGCTACGGCTGACACTTGGTGGGTTGTTGGGCGCGCACCTTGGCAGTTGGTGCGCCTCAGCAGCGCTGCGGTGCCGTGCAAATATTTAACATTAATGCAGTTCAAGTGCCCAGTTGGCGTGGGCTTTGCGAAGCGTCAAGCTGCACCTTGCCCGTCAGCCACATTCCCTCCTTCAAAAATCCGCCCGCAGGTATGGTGTGCCTGTTGGCATGCTACAATGGCTACCACGGTGCAACAGCGCAGAACGTCACGCTGTGCTGGGGTGAGGCGCGCCGCACCCGCGCGGGTGCGGGTGCGCTGGCCCGGCCGATCTGGCTTGCGCCCAACCAGCAATTGTTCCGGCCTGGAGCAGGCTCCAGGCATGGCACTGATCCAGATTGCCGCCGCTGGCTGCAGGGGATGGCGAGGACGGCCAGCTGGGCGACGGGGAGGAGAACTTAACTGCTTATTACTCCAGCAGGCCGGTCGCGGTGGCGGGCAACCACTCGTTTGCGTCCGTCTGCACCGGTTTCAATCACGCGTGTGCGTTAGAGCCATCCGGCACGGCGTGGTGCTGGGGTAAGTTGCTGAGGCAACTGATGAGTTGAGGAGGGCCCTGCATGCAGCAACAACAGCTCTCAAAGCCTGTGTGCGGCTGCCTGTTGCAGAGCAAAGCTCATCACGCTGCCCTTCTTTGTTTTGCAGGCTATAATTTCGGGCCTAGCAGTACGCCGGTAGCAGTCGCAGGCGGCCTCAGATTTCGATCGATCACTTGCGGCGGCTTTCACACTTGCGCCTTGGACGGCGAGGGCCAGGCCTGGTGTTTAGGTTTGTGATGGGGCAAGGCATGGGGACGAAAAGTGAGTGCAACACATTTTGGGCTCGAAGGCGGGTGGCGCTCCATTGGAGTTGGGGAGTCACTGTCTTACCCCTGAGGCTGGCGGGCTCTTCCTGTGCTGGAACTGCAGATTCTAATTTTTTCGGCCAGCTTGGCACCGGAGACACCAACGACTCGGTTGTGCCTGTGCCGGCGGCTTCAGGCCGCACATTTGTGGCACTATGCGCGGGCGGTTACCACACCTGTGGCCTGCTGGAATCCAGCAAACGTGTGCTGTGCTGGGGTGAGGGCCCTGTACTGCCTAACTTGACATTTCCCGCCCGGCATGAGCGTGTCGTTTTGGGCTTGATAGGTTAATGCTCAGGAGATGATCCCCTCATACCTCCCGGTTGTTGCGACAGGCAGCAACGAATACGGGCAACTGGGTGCCGGCCTGGCTGCCAACCAATCAACCACACCGGTCGAGGTGGCCGGCAACCACACGTTTGCGGCAATCAGCTGTACAAATATGCATACGTGCGCTCTGGAGCCGCCGCCATCGTCTCGCGCATGGTGCTGGGGGGTGAGGAGGCTAAAGCTGTGCGATGCGGCTGGCTGTCTGGCTGGTTGTCCGGATGGGTGGTTGGCTGGCGGCTGACTTAAGACAGACTGATTGAGCTAAACTTGCAATGCTGCCATATAGAATGCGGCACTGAGTTATGCCCACTTCCACATCTTCCATACAGGATGGGAGTTCAGGCCAGCTGGGCAACGGAGCAATTTCCAACCAGACGCAGCCAGTCCTCGTCTCGGGCGGCCGCGCGTTTGCCACCATTGCCGCGGGAGGGGGCCACACCTGCGCGTTGAATGCCTCAGGCAGCGCATGGTGTTGGGGGAAATCCCCGGCAAATGGGCAGCAGGACAATACAACAGAGCCGGCACTGGTCGGCGGCTCCGCCGGCGGAGATGATTTTGTGGCCGTGAGCGCGCATTACGCTGCGAGCTGTGCCCTGGACACCTTTGGCAGCGCATTTTGTTGGGGTAGGTCATGGGGCAACACATGGGCGAGGCCGGCCAAAGGGGGGAACCTCATGTGGTTGGAATGCATTCGGAGTGTGGGCCTGCCAGCCAGCCATTGGGCCCCACGGTGATTTGTCATGTATGGACACTAAATGGCCGTTGATGCAACTTTTCTGGTTGTTGCAGGAAGGAACGATGTCGGCCAGCTGGGAGACGGCACTACTCAAAGCAGCTCCACGCCTGTGATGGTTGCTGGTGGACCGTTCGTTGTGCCTGGGCAACCTGGGCAACCCACTTTGTCTGCCAGTTGCGCCATCGCACCCAGACGGGCCAGCTCAAGTGCGACAATCTGCCGACCGGTTAGGAATGAACGTGCTTGGCAGCTCGGCTGTGTGGCCTCATGCGTTGGGGGTTACGCCTGCTGAAACATTGCTGGGTTGACTGAGTCATTCTCTCCCACCTTCTTCATCCCACAAACTATAGGACCGTCCCAGCAGCCGGACACCTCTCCCAGCCCCGGCCCGAGGCCTCTCACCCCCGGGCTGACCTGCACTGCCAACAACACTTGTTTTGGAGATCTCGCCTTTTGCATGGACGGGAAGACAATGGTCTGCCCTGCAGGTCAGCTGGCGGTTGGGCTTCGATGCATGCTGGCCCTTATCCCTGCTTATCTGCCCCACCTCTCATTTGAGCTTGCTGCTGATCACGGGCGCCTTCCTGCCCTGCCTGCTGCTCTTTCCATCCATGTGCAGGCCAGGCGTGCTCGGTACAGGACGGCATAGCCGCCTGTGCTGCCCCTTTGCCAGCTCCTTCTCCCTCTCCCCCTCCCTCTGCCCCTTCGCCCCCTCCTTCTGCCTCCCCATCTCCCTCGCCACCTTTGCCCGGCCCTGCCGTCTCATCCTCCTCATCTTCCGCCCCCATCGGAGCCATCGCCGGCGGCATCGGTGCAGCCGTAGGTGAGGTCTTGCTGCCCTAAGGGTGCGCTGGGTCGACATGACGTATTGCAGGAGGCAGAGCCCACTCAGCCCCCTAACCCACCCACCCTGCTCCACCTGCAGCCGTGGTGGCGGTGTTGGCCTTCTTTGCCCTGCGCCCCGGGAAGGGCTGGCTGCGCAACAAACGTCCAGCTGCAACTGAAGAGGATGGCAGCGCCGGCAAAGAGCCGCCGACGCCCGGCAGCTCGGTAGCAGCCGAAGGCGCGCCGCGGGGCGGCAAGCACGACGATGGCGGCATTCCATACCACCCACTAGGCACCATGGGGCTGCCGGCAACGTCGTCTGGGGAGAGCGGCAGCACCCTGGGCCCCGACACACTGCTGCCGTACAGCCGTGTTCGCGATAGCCACCTGACAGCCTCGGACCAGCAGCAGCGACTCGGCAGCGCCAAGGCCAGTGGGACACTCAGCCGCCAGCCACCGGGTGGCACACGTTCTGGCGCGCCAACTGTCAACAGTGCCGGCCTTCATAATGCAGTTGCCGCGGCTGCCGTGGCGCCGGCACCCAGCTGGTCGGCCAGCCGCTCCACCAGGTGGGAGGGGCAGGCAGGCCTAGTGGACAAAGGCAGGCACCCAGCGGGCATCAACTGTTGTTCTCCTGGCTGACCTGCCTGGCTGACTGCAAGATGTTGGGGCCTTGTGTTTAACCCTGCC
>VIYQ01000795.1:0-29339 GCA_009928355.1 Chlorella sp. CH2018
CAGCCAGCCAGCCAGCCAGCACCCACTGTGCACAGCCTGCCAGACGCACCAGAGCCCTCGCCCTGGGGGATCTCCAGCATATTCAGGGTGAATGCGTCCCTCCTGCACATACATGGGGAGGCGCAGCCAGCTGTGGGTCGCGAGAAGCACGCAGCAGCTTGGACCGCGCTGCGCCCTTCTGGAGGCAGCGCAACAGGGAGCGGGGCGCAGCTAGCGCGTGCACGGCCGTAGCAGCAGCATCCAAAGTGGCAGCCAAGCCGAGCACCCAGCAACAGAGCGCCCAGCACCCACCGGGTGGTAAGCGATGTGATGTAGACCACGCTGGGCCTGCTGCGCTGGAACAATTGGATCGTGCGAGTCTCCTCCTGGGTGAGGGCAGCACGAGCCTCTGCTACGTCGAGGGGGGTGCCCGCCAGCAGCGTGGCCGCCGCTGCCACGCCCGCCAGCGCAGACAGCAGGGGGTGCCGCCGCAGGGGGCGCTCCTCGCCGCCGCTGCTGCTGCTGCCATTGCTGCCGCTGCTGCTGCCGGTCGCGCCGAGGGGCGGGAGACGCTGCCGCTGCCGCCGGGCTGCACGCTGCGGCCGCGCCTGCACCAGCTGCTGCTGGGTTGCGCCTGCAGGCCGGAAGGGAGGCACAGCAGTTCTCAGCATTTACGGCAGCCAGACGGGCTGGCAGCAGTGATTCCAGGTTGGCAGCAGTGACACGCCACTGGCTCCTCAATGCCACGCAGCGGCGGAGCAGGCGGCGGCGGCAGCGGCGGCGGAGGTGCGAGGCAGATGGTCAGCCGGGAGTGCGCCTCTGAAACTGGTCGGCACACCACCCATATCTGACGAGGCATTGCAGGCGGCCCTAGGGCCCAGCAGCGGCACCTGTGGAGGCGAGCGCCGTGCCCTGAGGCCGCTGCATCGCGGGTCTGGTGCCGATTGGATCTGCGACGGAGTAGAAGCCCAGGGGGCCAGCGATGGCGGCTGCTTGCAGGCGGTGTGGGAGGAGGGTTCGGGCCGCTGCTCGGGAGCCCAGCCGTCCCGCGCTTGCAGGCCTTCGATCTTCACAGCAGTACGCCAGGGCAATGTGGCACGGTGCAGGCGGCGTTTCGAGGTCGGCAGCCCCTGCATGGGGAGCTCGATGAATTGGTCGAAATGGGCGCACCTTCCGTGCCTTGCGAGCTCACGCAGTGCAGTCCGATCGCGCCAGTCAGCACAGATCACCGCCGAGGCCCGGCAGAGCCCACCGGTCCTAACCAAAACAGTATGGCGGCCGCTGCTGTGGCCCCTCCCGAGGTCCAGAAGGAGGCCGCGGTCATTGTGAGTGCCGCGATCGTGCGGACGGCCGCTCAGCAGCGCGGCCGAGGCCCCTGCCAGCGACCAGCGGCGGCGGCAGCGGTTGATTGGTCCGACGTGCGCCGCCACTGCCTAGCGCCCGGCTGACGGTGGCTGCCATTGATGCTGCTGCAACGCCTCCTCGCCCCGCACTGCAGCCATGGGAGCTGTTCCAGCAGAAGATGACCAAGGCAGGGCTCAGCCAGGCAAGGTTGGGAGGCGGGGGAGTGCGTGAGTGCACCTAGTTGGCGGCAGCTGGCTTGGGGCCCGGAAGCTTGGAGGCTGCGAGCGTTGCCCTGCCGTTGATGTTGCGCCATGGCATCTGTGTGACCGCTACAGGCTTGCTTAGAGGCGTGCTGCCTGCCAGCTGCTGCTGCTGCTGCTCTGTCGACGTCGAGGCGAGCCACGAGCAAGCGAGCAGTCAAAGCTTGCGCTGGCTTTGCAAGCAATACGCACTGCCTGTCTATTGCTTCCGTGCAGGCGGCGCAGGACGCCTTCAAAATGAACTACGAGCAGCTGGTGGCGGGCGTGACCGGCCTGGTGCGTTGCACGTTCCCCCCTGTGTTGCTGCCGTCCAGCCTGTGGCAGCAGGTTTGCTGCTGCCTCCCTGTCGCCCCGTACTGCACACTTGCTGGGGCGCCGGGGCTCGTTGCTGCAGCACAGCCTGCCGGTAACTGTGAATGCACGCTTTGTGCGTCAGGTCGCAGACAGTGAGATTGGACCCAGTGCAGCACCTGCACAGTGTTGCAAGCCACCGCACTGAAATGCGCAGAGCATTCTATGAATGCACTGGAAATTCGCAACTCAATGCAGGTGCCGGACAGCGAGATTGAGCCGGTGCAGGAGCTGCCGCGGCTGGAGGATCTGCATGCGGGGGAGAGCGCTGACCTCAAGGTGGGTGGAAAGCATTCAATATGGAGGGAACTCAGTGCATGGGCATGTTGCGAGTTTGGTGCCTGCACGTGGCGCTTGCCCTGGCTGCCATTGGGTTGCAGCTAGCTGCCTGCTGCCTGCTGCCTGCTGCATCTGCCGCGTGGCCACTAGGCTGCAAGTCCACATCAAGTGCGCGCATGGACCGCTGCCGGATCATGTTTTGTGTGTGCAGGACCTGCTGCGCCAGACCGCGGTGCTTAAGCTCAACGGCGGACTGGGCACGTCCATGGGGCTGGAGAAGGCCAAGTCGCTGCTAGAGGTGCGAGCCGCTGGTTGTGCCTCGCATCGAAAGCCTGGTGTGCAGCGCACTGTGCGAGTCGCTGTTGCTGCCGCCATCCAGGCAGGAACAATCCGGTGCATGTCACCCCCTGCAGGTCAAGAATGGCAAGACGTTCCTGGACCTGATTGCGGAGCAGGTCAAGCACACGCGGCAGAAGTTTGGTGAGGCCCTGCTTCTGCAGCTGCAGCTGCTGGCAGTCTACAGCAACAGAGCATCAACCCTTGCTCTCCACTCCCCTCACAAGCCACATGTTCAGAGACAGTCTGCCTCCAGCGCCCTTGTTGGATGGGTTCTTTTCCTTCCGCATCCATCCCTGTTGCCACCCTCCCCACAGGCTCCAAGGTGCGCTTTGTGCTGATGAACAGCTTCAGCACCAGCGACGACACCAAGGCCTACCTGCGCAAGAGCCACGGCGGTGGGTGACCCGCGTTCGACGAGGCCGCTGCCCTGCAAGTTGCTGCATGGTTGGGGTCGGGCCGCTAGCTGGCATGCTGGGTTCTTTGCGCGGCGCCGCACGGCTTGCATGCATGCCTGCCGGCCGACCCTGATGCGGCATCCCTGTCCCGCACTGTTTCGATCGTCGCCTGTTCTCTTTCCATCGTTGCCCGCTCTGCAGACCTGCTGGATGAGCCGGATGTCGAGCTGATGCAGAACATGAGCTGCAAGGTGGACGCAGCCACCCTCAAGCCGGCGCAGTATCCCGCCAACCCAGAGCTGGAGTGGTGGGTTGGAGCTGCTGAGCTGCTGCTGGTGTTGGTTGGAGCTGCGGCTCTCAGCTCTCTTTCACTGCCGTCATGCGACCGAGGTGCTGTGTGTTTTAGCTGAGGTGATGCGTCAGCTTCGCACAAACTCCACCTGCGGTTCCGCAACTGTTGCAGGTGCCCACCCGGCCGCGGAGACATCTGCCCCTCCCTCCTGCGCCTCCTAGCTGTCCTCCCCTCTCTTCTCATGAAACACAGCCGTGCCTCCAAAATGCAGGTGCCCGCCCGGCCACGGCGACATCTACCCCTCCCTGCTGGGCAGCGGCATGCTGGATCGGCTCATCGCAGGTGGGCTGCCTCGGGTGGAGTAGGAAGATTTGGGACCTGTTTCTGCGGTGGTGTGAGACCTTGCTGCTGTTGCCGCCCTCGCGCTGCTGCTGCTGCTGCCCACATGTGCACTTCCCTGCCGTTCCTCCGCACCTTCGCAGATGGCATCACGTACCTGTTTGTGAGCAACAGCGACAACCTGGGCGCCACGCTGGACCTGGACCTGCTGGCCTACTTTGCACGCACAGACAAGGGCTTCCTGATGGAGGTGGGCAAGTGGGGTGGCTGTGGTTAGCAATGTGTGGCAGCCCAGCTGACTAGGGTTCGGCGGGGTGCGGGAGATGTTGAGTTCAGTGAGCCCTCCGTTTGCAGTCATTTGCACCGCACGTTTCCTCCGCGACTCAGGTGTGTGAGCGGCAGGCCAGCGACAAGAAGGGCGGGCACCTGGCGCGGCGCAAGAAGGATGGACGCCTCATGTGAGCAGGGTCTTGGGGCTTTGGTTCAGCAAAGTTTTCAGTGCATGATGAAGCGGCGGCAGGTGAAATGCAGCGACAGTTGCGTGGCAGCTGAGCATGCGGCGGTTGTGCCTAGCATGGGGGCTGAGGGCTGCTGCAGGCCAGCCTCCGCATGGGGTGGCATGTGGATCGCCCTGCTGTCTTTTCCGCTCAATTTTGCGCTCTAGGTTTGTGCAACAGCCCAAACACGCCACTGTTGTTGCAGGTTGCGTGAGAGCGCAATGTGCCCTGACAGCGACAAGGACAAGTTTGAGGACATTTCGCTGTGAGCAGGCTTGGCGTGCACGGGCAGCGGCTGGCTTGTAGGCGGCTGGCCTGTCGCGTCCTGCATCCTGGGACCATGCAGTTGATGACATCTGCTGTGGGGTCGATTTGCATCATGCCTTGACAGACAGCCCTGCCGCCTCGCTCCTCTCTTGCTGCAGGCACAAGTTCTTCAACACCAACAACCTGTGGGTCAACCTGCGCAAGCTCAAGGCCACACTGGATGCCAGCGGTGGGTAACAGGGATGCACTTGAGGGGCACTGCGAGTTGAAATGCGCTGCCTCTCCTTGCTGGGGCAGGAGCTTGGCTGAGGCTGCTGCGCAAGCTGGAGGCCACACCGCTGCTGCCGCTGCTGCGCTGCACTTGCGGCTGCTGTTCTAGTTGTTGCTCCAGTAAGAAGTGTGCAGCTGGTGTGCCCGCACGGTTTGGTGCGTCTTTGCAGGAGGCGGGCGCGGCTGCCGCTGATCAAGAACAAGAAGGTTCTGACTCCCCATGGGTTCTGCTGACTGTCACTTGTGGCTGCTGCCCTTGACTGCCACAGGCGGCGCGCTGCGGCTGCCGCTGATCAAGAACAAGAAGACGGTCAACCCGCGCGACAGCGGCACAGAGCCCGTGTTCCAGCTGGTGCGTCTGGTGGTCTGCTTGTTGCGGATGCTCTGATCTGGGGCATGAATTGGTGGGTGCTCTGAATTGCAGGGTACTGGCCTCGGGTTATTTTCTGATGCAGCCGGCCTCAAGCTGACCCGGCTGTTCGCAGGAGACGGCCATGGGCTCTGCCATCGAGTGCTTCGACGATGCGGACGCGGTGGTGGTGCCGCGCTCCCGCTTTGCGCCAGTGAAGACCTGCAATGACCTGTTTGCGCTGCGCTCTGGTGGGTGCTTGGGTGCTGGGTCTGACCTGGGGCACTTGCCTTGCTGTGCGGTCCGTTGTTCCAAATGCTCCAGTGTCACAGGTCAGCACCCACCTGGGCCTCTGTTTGCTGCACGCGGGCGAGGGAGCGCTGCGGCCCGCGGAGGCAGTGTGCCTGCCACCCACCTGCTGCTTCCCCTCCGCCTCCAAGCCGCAACTGATCGGCCTGCTGCACGGTTCGGCTGCTGCGCTCTGCAGACGCGTACCGCGTGACGGAGGAGAGCACGGTGGTGCTGGCGGCCCCCGTCTCGCCCCTCATCAAGCTGGACGACAAGCACTACAAGTGAGGCAACACCTGCTGCACTGGCTGCTGGAGTGGGTATGGTCTGGCCGTCTTGGCCGGCTGCACGGGAAGCTGCTGCCGGCACGCTGCACGCATCTGAAGCTGCTGCCGGCACGCTGCACGCACCAAAAGCTGCCCATGTTAGCATGCAGGAGATTGTTGGCACGCCAGTTCGAACATGTGTTTGGTTCTCTGCCGTGCAGGCTGGTGGACCAGCTGGAGTCGCTGGCACCCTCGGTGCCCTCCCTCATCGAGTGCACCAGCCTCACAGTCAAGGGGCCGGTGCGGTTCGATGGCGGCGTGGCCATCCGCGGCGACGTCACGCTGGTCAACGGTGGGTGCATTTGGGTGCTGGCTGTTGCTAGGGAATGATGTCGCTGCTGCGGGTCTGCACCTGCGGCAGCTGCGCTGTATCAACATGCACTGTCGCGCGTGCATCTTCTGGGCAGCGGCTGCTCCCCACAACACATGCCGCTGCTCACCTTCGCCCTCTGTTCTCTCTCTCGGTCTCTCTGGTGCAGGCACAGGCAAGCCGGTGAGCGTGCGGACGCGCACGTTTGACAGCGTGGAGCTTGACCTGTCTGAGGACAGCTGAAGACAATTTGACTGCAGGGCTGTTTGGCTAGCTCTCGTTGCGTTCGGCTTGCATGCGGCAGCTAGGACCCGCAGCAGCTGCTGGCGCTGCCGCGGCGCTGGGATCGGCAGCAGCGGCAGTGGGTGCGGCCGTGCCGATTTGGAAGTGTTGCCCGCATTTTGTGATACCCGTTGCGGGGGCATGAACCTTACAAACTGTAATGACAGTGACTCCTCCGGGCAGTGGGAAGTGGGATCAGAGGACAGGGAGTAGCCTGAGCGACGTGGCCGCTGCCATGCCGACCGCTCATGAGGCGGCGGCTCATGCGGAGCAGCTGGCTTCAACCTGCCTGGCAGCGGCCCCCCTGCCTCATCCCGTGTTGCCGCTGTCATTGGTGTGCCAGTGAGCGCACGCTGGTGTCCCTGCTAGACGGCAGCGCTTGTCCTCCGCAGACGTTCGAACTGCTGCACCCTCTGGCGTGCTGCAGCTGCCACAGGTGGGTCCCTGCTGCTCAGGCTGGGCAGCCAGGGGCAGCTCGGTGGCTCCCCAAAGGCAGTCTGCCCTCTGGCCTGCCTCCTGCTCCTGCAGCTGCGTTCTTCAGTGGCAAGGCATGCAGGGCAGCGCCTGATCAGACGCAACGCCTGCCTCACAGCCGGCTGCCCCAACGGCGCCGTCCCGCGCCGCTCATGCCGCCGTTCACGACCGCCGGCCGCTCCCCCCACGCCTCACGCCTGCTATGCCCTGGTCCCCCCTGCAGAGCAAACCTTCATTAGTAGAAGTCTGGACGCCATGGCTGACGCCATCCCCGGCCTGCTGGACCGCCTGAGCGGCGACGATGCGGAGGACCAGCGCCAGGCAGCCCGCCAGCTGGGCGACCTTGCGCGCACCCTGGCCCAGCAGTCTCCCGCTGACCTGCCCCAGCTGGAGCCGGCTGTCCCGCTGCTGGCTGGTCTGCTGTCCACCAACAGCCTGGAAAGCCACGTGGCCGCAGCCCGGGCGCTGGCTCGCCTCTGCCGCGCCGCGCCCGACCTGGCGGCTGCCGTGGGCCGCAGCGGTGCCGCTCCCGCCCTGGCCGAGATGCTGCGCTCAGCCACCGGCGGCGAGGCCCAGGGGACGGCAGCCGAAGCCCTGGTGGGGCTCCCGCTCAGCCATGCGGGCCGGCAGGCGGCGGCAGAGGCGGGTGCTGACGAGGCGGTGGTCAACTGCTGGCGCAACAGCGACCATGAAATGGTTCGCTACGCGCTGCAGATGATGCTGTGCAGTGTGAGAGCTCGGGTAATGCGTGGTGGGTTGTTGCAGCCTGCGAGGCACAGCATGCTAGCGTGCCACCTGCTGGTGCGTGCATGTCCGTGCCAGTCTTGAATGGGGGCATGCGAGCACCCACTTGCCACCGCTGGTGGCAGGCACAACATACCCTCCCTTCCTCCCTGGCGGTCATGCGGGTGGATACGGAAGCCCAGCGGGCATCAACTCTCCACCGCCGCCTGAGAGAACTAACAAGCCTGCGCCTGCCTCGCTGCCCTGACTTGCAGGATCTGCTGGAGGCCCTGCACCAGACCGCCGCCGCCGTTGAGGACGAGGGGGAGGAGGCACAGCAGGCACAGCTTGCCCTGGCGGCGCAGGAGGGCGCGGCACGCATCAAGTGAGGCTGCAGCCGCGGTTTGAAAGCTCGCATGCTGTGTAGACCTTTGGCTGCAAGCTGAGCGCTCATAGCATGCAACTGCATGGCCCAATGCGCGATGTCCCTTTTCACCCATCAACGGTTTCACAGGGATCTCATCGATGCCGGCGCCAGCCCTGCTGACCTGTTCTACAAGCTGCTCATCTTCCAGTTTGAGCGCATGCCAGCCAATGCTGGGCTGCTGGCCCAGCTGATGCGCAAGGCGGCCGAGATGGGCGGGCTGCAGGTGGGTTGCAGCTCAGGCCCTGCGTGCATCTGCAGGCAGCCGATGAGCCTGCCTGCCAATCAGCCGTCCACGTGACTGCATGAAACAGCGGTAGCACCGTGCTACAGGCCGTGCGTTATCGGCACTCGTTGTGTCCAGCCTTGTTAGGGTGCTTGCTTCCCGTCTGCGCGCTGGCATGCCTGGCTGCCAAGGCGCCTGCCCACATCCTCCCTGAAACCCCCACCAGGGCCCTGGCGTGGAGGAGGGCGCGCGCCGCTTTCTGAACGAGCTGGACGATCTGTCTGTGGACGTGCCCAAGGCGCCCGTGCTGGTGCGTGCTCTGGGGCTGATTTTGTCCTGCAGTGCACTCTCAGTCAACCAGGAAGATTACACAGCGGGCCGGGCTGCATCTGTGCATGCCGGGCGCCCTGCAAGAGTGTCTCGCTCTCAAGTTGCCATTCTGTTCCTCACATGTGCTGCGCAGATGGGCGAGGCGCTGGGCGGCCTGGTGGCTGGAGGCGGCGCTGACCTGGCTGTGATCGCCGAGCACATCCGCACCGCAGATGCCAATCCCGACGAGATTTGGGAGGTGAGGAGCTGGGGGTGGGGAGGAGGGGGTGTTGCCCGAAGCAGCGGGAGCCTGCTACCGAGAGGGGTCGGTACAGCCACAAGGCTGCGCAGCGCACTCAGTGCTGCCTGAACCATGCTTAGTGACTCCATATCATCTCATCAGTGATGTCCAGTTGACGAACCGCTCAAACCCGACTCTGCCACCTTCCCTGGCCACCTTCCCTGCAACAGGGTGAGGACACGATGCTGGTGGGCGGCGGTGGCGCCGCCAAGACCATCGGCGCCCTGCTGCGCCGCCTGGCAGCTGAGAAGGGCGAGGAGGCTGCCAACGAGGCCTGGCAGGCCACGGGCGAGCAGCTGGTGTCCTTCCTGCCGCAGCCGGACCGGGGTGACGAATACGAGCGGAGCCGCTTGGTGGAGCAGTTTGGCCTGGGCTTTCTGCGGGGATGCACTGAGCTGGTGCCACTGGGCTAGGGGCAGTGCCTAGACAGATGTCCAGCCATACCATTAGGCCCCGCCCTGCAGCTTGGCCGGCCCGTGCCTACGGGCAGTTAAACCGGTGACCAAAGGAGTACCGCCTTGCTTGCAGATGTGCAACGTTCAAGAACTGCTGCTTGCATGCTGTCCTAGCGAATCAGTTAGCAATAGAAGGTGTAGTGATGTGTAACGAAGATCATTGGCCAGTCAGATAAAGCAACGCAGCACTGCTACCACACCCGCCACCAGGGCTTGGCTGCTGCTGCTGCTGCTGCTGCTGCTGCTGCCACTGCCTCGTCCTGCACCTCGCCTGCCTGCTCTTCGTCCTGCTTCTCCTCCGGCTGCTCGTCTGCCTCTTCCGCATGCTCACTTCCCTGCTGCTGCTGCTGCTGCTCGCCCGCCGCTGGCCCTGTTGATAGGCTGGCTTGCAGCTGGGCAAGCAGCACAGCCGTTGGGTCGTGCCCAGCAAGCGCCATCGCCCGCTCACGCTGCGCAGCCTCTGCACCATCAATGTGGTGCCACAGGACATTGTGAACGCATTGCGCGCTTAACAAAGGGCAGCACACTCGTTGGTTGGCTGAACAACCTGGCGCCAAGCCATGCTCATACTGGCTGCCTCACACATCATGTCGCGCAGCCCTCAAGCAGTGTTGGCTGTTGTTGTGTTGTGACTGCTTGGCAAGCTTGCACTCGCATTCGACGCACAGCTCACCCTTTGCAGCTGCCTCCTCCTCCTCGCGCTTCTGTTTGTTGTACCAGCCCTCCAGAACGCCCTGCGCTTGGGCAGACACACAATGACGCAAAGGTGCGGGCCGGCAGCGACAACGATAAATCAGCACAGCGCATGTGCAACAACTGCAGCTTGTACGCGCACCAGCCGCTGCAGGCTGACCAAAATACAACAGACGGGGCTTAACAGCAGCAGCTCCCACCTGGATAGTGCCGAGCCCGACAAAGGTTGCCATCCGGGATGGCAGGTTGCCAGCGGGTGGCCAAGCGGGGGAGCGGGCCGCATGGTGCGCTGCACGGTGGGTGGACGAGAGCACTGGATGCCGGGCTGGGTTTGGCTCATCGGTGCAAAAAGGCAGCATGCGGGCTGGCAGAGGCAGAGGCGGCAGCAGCAACAGCGACAACACAGGCAGTAGCAGTGGCAGTGGCAGCAAGGACAGCAGCGGCAGTAGTCATACCAGCAGCGGCCGCCGAGCTCAGGCACGCACCTGCATATGCAGCGCCCGCCGCCACTCCGCCGTAGAAGCCGTCGACAGCAAAATTGCGGCGGCCGCGGTACACACTCGACAGGGCATGCACCTGCGCATCGACAGGGGGGGTGGATTGTGGTTTCACGCAGTGGCAACTGCAGGGAGGCGGCGGCAGCGACGCGGCTGCCATTGTCACAGCAGCAGCGCAACAAGGAGAGCAACACTGTGGAAATTCATGCACAAAAGCAGCTGCACGGGGCTTGCCGTGAAGTACAGGCCAACCAGGCCGCCAAAGGAAAGAGCGCCTCGGAGTGCGGCATCAGACACACGGAAGAAGTGCTGCAGGTTGGTGGTGGAGTACCACAGGGCTGCGGGAAGAGGGAAGTGGAGGTGGAACAGGAAAGAAGTTCAAGGAGACGTTCTCTGTGGCTGGCAGCTGCGGGAGAGCATGCAGGCTTCGGCTGGAGCCGAGCCGATGGCAACGCGCCTCACGCCGGCACAGCCGCTTCCGGGTCAGAGGCATGGCTGCATTGGCAGTGCACAAGTCGCCCGTTGGCAGCGCATGCCAAAGAGGATGCCCTGCCCACCTGACCGCTGCTCCAGTGGGCGGCTGATTGCCTGCAGCGCGCGCTCCGCTCGCTCAATCTGCCACTGCTTGTAGCCGCCGTGCAGAAAGCCGATGGCCACTGCCGGCAGCATGGTGCGGTCCCACTCCCTCAGCTCCTCTGGGACCTCTGGGGCCTGCACAGTCATGCAGCATAGGCGTGTGGGCAAAGCCGCAGTAGGATCTGTGCAGCGGAGCGGCAAGGCAGCGGCAGCAGGCGGCGGCAGCGGCGGCGGCGGCGGCGGCAGCGCCTCCGCATGGCCCAATCACATGCGTCAGCTGTGCGTACCGGTTGCCGGCGGTCGTGCGCCCCGACGGCATACTCCAGCAGCCGCTGCACAGCAGGCCAGCCGCCCTCGCGCTGCTCGTCCGCACTCTGGTAGCGGGACATACTCAGGCAGTGCACGCGAGGCGAATCTGAGCTCAGCGGGGCTGGGCAGCGCGGGTTTGGTTTGGGCCGGGTGAGCGCCACGTCGGTGGCGGCACCATGCATGCCCATCCGCAGGATCTGCCGCCCGTTCGACCCATCGCGATGCTGCTTCCTTACAAGGTCAGATTGCTGCAATAACAATATTGTCGGTAAATGGTACAGCTATACAGCAATCGCAGCAGCAGTTCAGGGCAGCGCGCAGCAGGTTGGGAGGCAGGAGCGCCTGCCACACCCAACCCATCGTCGCTGCTCCATTGCCAAGCTACTGCACTGCTCCAAGCATCACCGGTCCTTCCAGCCGCGGTCGTGGCTCAGCCCTATGTTCTGCACCAGCCCAAGCGACCCCTCGGTGGCACCTTCTCCGAGTGGTACATGCGTGACCATGATTGCTGCGAGGGTCACCTGCAGAAGGAGGGCAGCCAGGTGGGCAGGTACAGGTGGGGTTGAGGCAGCAGCGGCGGCGGCGGCAACGTGTTCACTCGCCCAGCCGGGCTGGACGCAGCAGCGCGCTGCTGCTCACCCAAGATCTAGATGCCGCGCCCAGTTGCGTGCCAGCATGGCCCGCCACACCAACGCAGCCCTGGAAACGTGGTACTGCACATTGCTGCTCCAGCGCCCCACCTTACCTTGTGCCCCTGCTGCTTCTTCCTGCCCGGCTGGCTCAGCACCGTCACACGTATCCGGCAGGCCGGCGACCGCGTGACCTGCGGCAGAGCATACAATGCGCCCAGTGGGTCAGCTGCATGAGGATGAGCATGGCAGGCGGGCGATGCCACGACATGCGGCAGTTGGCAGCATTCGTGTGCGCAGCAGCAGAGTTGGAAGCCAGCGGCCTGCCTGCGGCGGCCTGTTTGCAGCTGGCAGCGCAGGCAGCAGTGCATGGACAGGCATGCCAGGTTGGTCATCAGGCTGCAGCAGGCTGCAGGTTCGCCCAGCAGTGCATGGCCAGCGTTCAGCACCAAGCAGCCATTGGCAGCCAGCCAAACTCCTCTCACATGGAACCGCATGACAGTGAAAAGCGAGGCGTCCCGACCCCACGTGCCGTCCAGGATACTCTGCTCGCACTTGCAGCCCGACACGCACTGCACCAGCGCGGTGCCCATGCCTTGATAAGAGGCCAGGTGGCTCAGCCTGCGACAGAAAGGGGAAGCGTGCAACAGGGTGGGCAGCACGGCGAGCGGCAGGTCGCGCAGCAGCGTGGGCAGCCTGGCAGCACCGCTAAGGCTTGGCATGCGGTAGCGCAGCGGCGGGCAGCTGAACCACCACCTTCATCCCCCAGCAGCTGCATGCAGCTGCCCTACGCCTGTTTGTAAGTCCAAGTTCCAAAGCCCAAACCCACCAGATGTAGGTGTTGGTGGGCGGAGAGCCATCGCTGGCCCGAGTGTCAACTTCCAGCTCCGCCCAGTCGCCTGCAGGGAATGGTGGCGTGGCGCACGGCACACAGCATCAAGCCTGAATGCACTTGCAGCTGCATGTGCAGCCGCAGCACCATGCTTCCAACGCCTGCGCCAAGCTGGCGCACTCTACATTGCATGTCTGGCAGCGCGGGGCACACCCAACCCTTGATGCAACACTGGTTGCCGGGCAGCCTTGCCTGGCTTGGTGCCGCGCCAGCCCCACTTCTGCCGCATGAATCCCTCTGCGTCCGGCCGCTCAGGCAGGTACTCAAACCCTTTCGCCTTCTTGACAATGGGCTTGAACTCCTCCTGCTAGCCAGGGCCAGGGGAGTGGATGTTGCATGTGTAAGTGGTGTCCCAGACCCAGCGCGCGCCGCATGAAGCTGTGAAGCAGCGAGCAGCGGCAGGCCAGGCCGCTGCCCGCCACAGCCTGCAGCAGGAACAGTACCGTGCCCGGGGCAGCCCATCATACAGTGCCGCGCAAGCCGGCACGTCACAGCAGGGCATGCACCAGCTGCACTTGCCTGCATGGCACAGATGCCCGGAAGCTCGTCGCGGCTGAACGGCACCATGGGCCGCGGCAGGTTTTTTGAGACAGGCGGCTGCCGCTGGTCGGCTTCGCTTAGCGCACCGCCCTCCACCTGTTCGTGGTTGACAAACACAACAGAGAGGACGTGTGGCGCAGCGGTAATGACACTGGGGACGTAGACTGTCTGATGCCTGCAGCCTTCTAACACCATTGGGCGGCTGGTTGGACTGCCCCTCACACCGCCTGCAGAAACGCACCACCCAACATCAAACAGCCCAGACAGCCAAGTCAGCACTCCCCTTCACGGCGTTCACACCTGCACCTCCCACACTGCCCGCATGAGCGCCCCAGCCAGCAGCTCTGCAAGCACTTGGTGCCCCGAGTTGCCGGGGTGGGTGCTGCGGGCAGGTGGAAGCAATGGGTAGGGTGAGCGGCTTGACAGCTGTGAGGGGCATGCGCTCACAGGGGGCAGCCGCTTCGCAGTGCTACACAGGGCAGATCCAAGCCGCACCAAGCCCAACGGGTGCGGCCTCAGCAACCACCCCGATGGCCACTCACGCATCGGCATAAAAGTACTCGTTCTTGCTCTCGGGCGGCGCCAGGGGCAGGGGCCCCACCCGCATCTTGCCCTTCTCAAAGAACAGGTGCTGCTGCGGCAAGCCCACGCGGTCAATCTGCATGCACAAGAGGGGCAGGATGAAGAGATAAGCAAGCTTGTGAACTGAAGCCTGGATGAGAGCAGGTGCTGCTGCGGCAGACAGCCCACACGGTCAATCTGCATCAGTGGATGCTAGCATGCGCAAACATAGGCATCTGTGCATTTCCAGCCCCAGCCAGCCCTGCCACGCAGCAAGGTAGCCATGCAGCAAACCATAGGCAAAAGCTGCTGGCCTGGAATTTGGGCAGGCCGGCATCCATCAGATGGTAAGCGGCGGAGCGGAGCGACAGCGTGGGCAGATCGTAGTACTGTGCAGCAGCCAGGCACCGGGAGAAGGAACAGCATCAGCCGGCTGCTGAACATGTGTTTCTTTAAATGAAATCAATCGGAGGGACCACACGATTCCCCAGCTGGTAGCCTGCAGTGCGCTGGTCCTCCCAAAAGGAGAGTGGCAGGCACTTGCGGCACCACAGCCACACCCCCAGCCCAGCCTCACATGCGAGAACGCGGTGAGCTGCCCCTCTGGCTGCGAGTAGAACAGGCCGCGGTCGACGCCATCCCCCAGCGCGTTCCACCAGCCCCAGTGGTGCAGCACCAGCACCGCGGGCCTGTGGTGAGGGGAGGAGAATGCAGGGGTGCCGCTCAATGATGCGCCGTGATGCAGAGTGCTGCCATGCACATGGCAGGATCAGAACACAGCCTGCATTCATGCGGGACTCATGAGGAGGCGCAGCAGCAGCGGCGGCCCAACTGTGTGTGCCCTGCACCACACATACGCACGCTGCAGCTTGCTCACCGTCCGGGCAGGCGCAGCAGGCGGCGCAGCAGCTGCTCAAATGCACGGCGCTCCGGCGAGGGGTAGGGCGCGTCGGGCTTCTCGTTCACCGAAAACTCCAGCGTCACGAGGTCGGCATCCTGTGCAGCAGCAGGTAGGAATGGCACTCTGTCTTGGCAAGACAGCAACGCGGTGGCCTGCAGGGCAGGCGCCTGAGCCACGGTGGCAAACTGCAGTGGCGCATGAGACCCTGACCCTGCACTGGGACCTGCTTGGCAGCGCTCCGCACCTCTGGCACGTGGTGCTGCAGGCAGGCTGCATACATGAAGGCAGTGGAGGCAGCAATCGCCTTGTTCTCCAGCACATGGTCTCTGCAGCGGGTGGGTGAAGAGGCAGCAACCGCAAACCTGGTTTCCCCGGCACGCAGCAGCAGGGCGGCATGCCACCACGGCAGGCACACGGGCACTTAGACGCGAGCCGCAGACCGGGCCAACAGCTGCCACCGCATGGCAGGCCAACGCCAGCAACACATTGCAGCCCCAGCCCCAGCCACCCCAGCTCACTTGTGCGGGAAATTGTGCTGCAGGAATTCGAAGAACTTGGGGACGTAGCCCAAGCGAGTGCTGCTAGATGAACCGCCGCCTGACGTCACGCTGCCGCCCAGCGTAAACACCTTGACCGGCTGCCCCGCCAGCAGCTTCTGCGCCACCCGCTGCAGCCGCCCACCGCTGCCCCAGTAGCTGATGCCGCGCAGGCGCTCCTCACGGGTCAGCAGCGGCTGCCATTCGGGTGGGAAGCTCAGCGTGCGCTGCGCAGCAGTTGAGGCAGATGAGGTGGAGGGCTGGGTGGGGAGATGCGAAGTAGGGCCCAGCAGCAGGGAGGGCATGCTTGCAGTAGCAGCAGGTCTTGAGACAGCCAGCACCACCCGCGCACCAGGGGCGGTGGTTGCGGGACGGGCGGCGCCTGCTGCACGGCTGCCGGCGGCAACACGGCTGCCGCCGGCTGCTCAGCTGCCGCTGCTGGGTCGCCCACGCAGGGCAGCAGCTTTGTGATTGCCTGGAAGTCGTCCCCTGCAGCATCCCGAGATGCGGGTCGGTGGACTGAGTAGAAGCGCATGGCTGCAGCGATTGGCACTAGCACATGGCGTGACAGAAGGAGAGCGGCGGCTGGGTGGCAGCGGCGGCGGCGGCACTCACGGCGGTGCACCAGCGCCGGCGACATGGTGATGACCGCGCCCAGAAGGAGTGCACCGATCAGCAAATAGACCGCGGCGGGGCTCAGCAGCGAGGCTCTGCTGCCGCCGCCCCGCCGCTGCTGCTCCTCCTGCTTGTCGCGGAGCGCTGTGATGAACTCTGAAGTCATAACTGAAGTTCACAGTCGCGTTGCGCGTTGCGCCAGAGAGCCCTCGACCGCTCGCGGGTTCAAGGCCTGCCCTGCGCGCGCTCGTTGGACTGTAGGGGCATCGGAAGAATGCGAGCGGGTGTATAGTCGTGACTGGCGGCAGCTGCGGGTTTGAAGATTGGCCTGCACCAGCCGGCGGCAGCTGCCGCCCCGCCAGCTGGGCGTCGCCCGCTGCAGCGGGCTGCCCCTGCCGGTGGTCGGCGGCTTGCCAGTGCAGTCCAACAGCCTGCACGTGCGCCACTCAGCACAGTTACGGTGGTGCTGACCACCAATTGTGCATTGCCAGGCCTGCGCGATGCCAGTGCCGGCGGCGGGGTGTCGGTATGGTGCAGCTAGCTCCATCTTCTTGGCCCCACGAAGAAGGGCAGAGCCAGCCGTCTAAGCCGAGATGCATCGCTGCCTCACATCCTGCAAACTCAAATGTACCATGCTCAAGTCATCAGCTACACCGCGCGGCCAGCTGCAGGCGGCAGCATGCGCAGCGCGCAGGGCCTTGCAGGCAAACACAAGGCATGCGCAGGTTCAGTGGCACTGCTGCGGTACCTGCAGCAGCAGCGGCCGGGCCTGTGCTGGCGTTTACGTACGCTCTGTTTTGCTGTGCCCAGCTAGCTGCCAAGCGTGTACCTCACCCGTCTCACCCATGTGCGAAAAAGCCGTGCGTTCATGTAGCAGCACCTTCAATTTGCTCATGCGAGCTACCCGCAAATTTCGCTGCCGCACCTGCCAGCCTGTTAGTACATGTCTTCGCCATGTGACGCAACTGCAGATGCCTAGCGTGCGAAGCGATCGGCATGAATTGGCTGGTCGATGGGGCTGAGCAGCAACCAATTGTGTGAATGTGCCCTGCTGCAGGCGGCGGTGGGAGCGGCACAGCACGCTGCCCGCCGCCCTGTCTGCCTTGCCTGCTACGCTGCCTATGTGCATCCTCTGGGATCTGATCGCACATTTGCCCCACAATTGACCTGCCGCAGCAAGCAGAGGCCCCAGCAGGCGAGGGCGCCCCTTCCCGCCTCTCCTCTGCATCCCAGGCAGCCGGCGGATGCGCTGATCAGACCCGCAGCAGTATGGCGCCACTTAGGGGCATGCGGGGTCCAGCCCGCAAGCCCACCTCGCTCCAGCGGGTGGCGCTGTTCCTTGCAGTGGGCTTCCTGGTCGGCCTGGGCCTGGGCTACATTTTCATGGGTGCGCGTAGTAGTGGATGACCACCTCCGATTGCGGCGCCGCTCCTCTCCTGACGCTGCCGCCACTCCCGCCTGCCGCCGCTCAAGTGCGCTGCTGCCCCTCCCTGGCCGCAGGCACCACGCACGTCATCATCCAGTCCCGCGGTGCTGCACACTACGGGCAGATAGATGGTGCAGCACAGCAGCGGGGCCAGCAGCAGGGCCAGCAGCAGGCAGCGGCGGCGGCGGCGGCGGCCACAGCGGCAGCAGGTGGGTCAGCCCCACCCAAGGACTCGATCCATACGCTGTGCACCGGGAATGGCAGCCCCTATCAGAACTACCAGCTGCGCATCGCGTATGCCACCTACAAGCTGATACAGCAGATGCCTGGCGGCGAGCGGCACGTGGCGTTCACTCGGTGAGGCTGGGGGAGGGAGTGTGGAGCGCTGCTTGGCCCGCTGGCCTGCCGCCTTGCCTGAGTGCCCCTTCATGGTGTTTGGCATCCATTGGAGCTGTGCTTGCTGCTGCAGGCAGCAGATGCAATCCCTCCAAATTGCCTGCCGCAGCTGAGACATTCCGCCACACCCCCTCCTGCTGCTGCTGTGCAGCATCCTGCACCGCACCAAGCCGGACCACCCGGG
Organism: Chlorella sp. CH2018; assembly: GCA_009928355.1. Taxonomy (NCBI): domain Eukaryota; kingdom Viridiplantae; phylum Chlorophyta; class Trebouxiophyceae; order Chlorellales; family Chlorellaceae; genus Chlorella; species Chlorella sp. CH2018. The sequence continues at coordinate 17,835 of VIYQ01000795.1, forward strand.
CATCATGGCTGAGATCGAAACATTCCGAGCAGACCCGCTGCAGCCCGCCTGCGACGACTGGTGCGCAGGAGGCTCGGGGGGAAGCGGTGCTGGAGCAGCAGGGGGCTGGTTTGCACGTGTCACATGCCACTCCCTACAGCAGCTACCCGGGCTGCTGCACGTTTTGTGCCGCTCCACGGCTGCTGCTACACCCTGCACCTCCTGCTGTCACGGAAGGCGCAACCCCTCGTTTCAGCCCGCAGTCAATCAATCACCAGACCCACCATTGGTGCAGGTGTGAGTACCCGGTCAGCGACAGAGCCAACGCGGTGCGCCAGTTTTTCGAGGCGGCAGAGAAGGATCCATCCATGATTAGGGTGAGCACTGGTCTCTTAAACAAGGTGCAGGCTTTTGTTGAGCGTTGCTTCAGCCCGCTTGGCAAGCTTGCTTGACAGTAAGAGGCGCTGCAAGCCTGCCTGATGCCGTGTGTGCTGTGCAGCGCTACGGCAGCTGCTGGTGCGCCGAATAGCGGATACTGGCTGCCCACCACCTCCTGCCATCGCTGGCCTGCTGACTGTCCGCCAACCCTCTCGCCACATCCACCAGGGAGACTGGTTACTGATGATAGAGAGTGACTATGTATTTATGAAGCCGCTGCAGCTGCCGGATGCGGAAGCACGGGTGAGCTGCAGTGGATCGGGCGGCACCGCTACACGGCAAGCGGGGCGCAAGGAACAACCCATCTGCCTGCCTCCTGTGTGCATCTCCGGCCATGGGCTACAGTGTGTTAAATTTGTGATTGCATGCAGCATGTCAGGGCAGCTGTTGCAGATGCGTTGCGGTGCATTTTGCAGGCATGCGGCATCGAAGGCCGACTGCTGCTGACCTGTCCCTTCACACTGCCTTCCACTCCCCTTGCCAGGCCCACCACCAAGGGTTTGGCTTTCCATTCGATTACATTAAACCAGCCAACTTCCCGGGTGAGGAATGGAAGGATTGCTGGATCCCAGCAAGCACGCAGCCCCCACAAAACACGGGTCCCCCGCCTGGCCCTCAGCCCTGCCGCGCTGCTCAGCTGCGCTGCCATAAACCCTCCCCTGCAGGCCCCATGTCCAAGCTCTACGATGGGCCAGTCTCAGACATCCCCGGCACTGGGCCTGCACCTTACCTCATGCGGGTGGAAGATTGGAAGCGGGTGGGTGGACGGTTGGGCGGGCAGATATTTGGGAGGGTGGTGGATGGCAGGTTGCGCGTGTGCAGGCAGGACGGGAGCGGCAGTGCCAGAGGTGCAACCCCGCAGCCACCCAGTGTTGCCAAAGCTGCCAATGGCACAAAAGGGCTGACTGCTGCATGCGCGTGTTAGGAGATCTGGATCGACCGGTTCTGTTCTGCTCGTTGTTCACAGGTCACACCAGACTGGGAGAAGATGACTGCTAAGCTGGAGGCGGACCCCGATCTTGTTAAAACCCTGGGCTGGGTGAGGCTGCTGCTGCCGATCTCTGGGAAACGAAGCGTCCTTCTGTTTGCAAGCCGCTCATCGCTCCACACGCGCTGCACTGCCCGCCGACCGGTGCTGATTGGTGACCTTGCAGGCGGCACGTGCCCAGTGCGCACTCACTCATTGCTCAGCTGTCCTCAGACCTTGTCGTACATCTTGCCTCCCCACTTGTCCACCCCTCCCTGCCTCTCCTTCCCGTCCAGGTGCGCGAAATGTACGCCTTCTCAGTCGCTCTGGCCATGAACAAAATCAGCACGGAGCTGCTGCCACCTGGTCAGACACCCTTCATCGCGCAGGTGGGTGCTAAGTGGAAGCGCCGGGTTGCTGGCAGCGCATGCGGGTGCGCAGTTGGTGGCAGGGCAGGCAGGCAGACAGGCAGGCAGGACAGGCAGGACAGGCAGGACAGGCAGGACACTGTCTCGCCCAACTCAAAGTCTGCTATAGTGAGCAGACCCAGTGAGCGGGCAGTTTGCATTCACTGCGTCCGCCCGCTGCCACTCCGCCCTTCCTTCAGCTGCCGATCGACGAGTCGCTGGGCAATGCTCAGGCCTTCCACTACACCCAGGTTTGTGGTGTGCCGTTGCTACGCCCTGGATTGACGGTAGAGGTCAGCTACGTGGCTGCAGCTCTTAGCTGCTGGCTTCCCGCTGCACCTGACCTCCCTCCTGCCCCTCCCCTGCCTCTCACACACAGTGCACCATTTGGAAGACGATCGACGGTGACCAGGAAGTGTGGAAGTACGACAAGCGGTTCCACACCTCGCTGGAGGACAGCCTGCGGGTGCCGGCCATCGAGACGCCGCCAGAGTATCAGGTGCGGCTGGTTGGGGGTTGTGGGGCCTCCGGAGGGAGGGTGGTGCAGCAATCGGGCAACGGGCGGGACTGCTGGTGGGCCATGCGTATCCAGGGCGGTCAGAGGCGGTGTGGTGGCTGTTGTGCATTCTTGGCTGATCTCAGGGCAGCTGATGCACCGCTGCTGTGAACCCGTTCCGATACCCCTTTGCAGCCCGACAAGTGGAAGACGATTGAGGGCAAGCCCATCAGTGCTAGCCTGCACCATGCGGTCGAGGCGATGGTCGCGCAGATGAATCGCGGCATTGCCACGCTTCCCAAGCTGCGAGACCAGCGATAGCAGACGGTGCTGGGACGCTGCATGTAACATATGCTGAGGTTCTGCGGAGCTGAGAGTGGCCACAGCGGGCAGCGAGTTTGAGCCGCTGCCGCCGGTCGCGGCGAGCCTGCTGTGGCGGCGAGGCTGGTTGGCTGGCGGGTCCCGGGCGGCCTGGCAGGTTGTCGGCTTGCTCATCGCACCACTCCCACCTGCCATCAGCCATGGCCGACGACAAGAAGCCGCCGGCCAAGCGGCTGGGCGGGCTGAAGAACAGCGGGCCGGGGGCGGCGCGCCTAGGTGGGCTGCTGGACGCGCCAGGATGCCATGCATGCGGGCAGCTAGCCCCCGGGGCCCGCCGACAGCGCCCATGACATGCGAGCGCCGCTCCTGTGCCCCTGCAGGCAGCCTGAGGGCCGGCGATGGCGCGGGGCCGTCCTCTGCAGCGGCTCCGTCGGCCGCCACGGGCGGGGCGGCCGCAGGCGGGCAGCGGAAGGTGAGCCGCCGCCGCCGCCTGCCGCCGCTGCCGCTGCCTGCTGCAGTTGAGCAACGGGAGCACCGCATAGCTGCTGCTTTTAGTCTTGTGAAAGCTCCTGCCTCCAGCGATCTCACGTCCTGCCCCGCCCCAACTGCAGATGCGGTTCATGCCCACCAACTTTGCGCGTCCCAAGGCGCGAGCGGACAGCACCAGCGAGGGAGCGCCTTCGACTTCGGTCAGCGTGGCCAGCAAGAATGAGAGCGCTTTCGAGGACCTGGTGAGCAGGGAGGTGCAGTTGGGTGGCCCTCAGCATTACGCAGTTCTGCTGTCTGCTGCGTCGGGAGCACTTGCATGTCCCGGGATGCTTGCCCTTCCAGCCGTCTGCACAGCAGCTGCTGCTAGCTCATGCCGCAGCCTCGCTACCCTCTGTTGCACCTCCCCAGATCAAGGTGTCGAAAGCGGAGGCCACGTGGCAGCGGCAGCGCGGCGGGCGCGGCGGCTTTGCGGGCCGCGGCCCTGGCCGCACCCTCACCACCTTCGGCGGCGGCGCGGGCGAGGTGCCGGGCGGGTATGGCCCCTCCGGCGGCCGCCGCGTGTGGGGCGGCAGCGGCAGCATCGCGGGGCGCGGCGGCGCCGGCGGCGCGGCCACCAAGCGGCTGGTCAAAGCGGGCGGGGCAGCGGTCAAAGCGGAGCCGAAGGACGAATCCATGGAAGACAAGGAGTCGATGGAGGGAGTGGAGGCGGCAGCAGGGGAGCTGGAGGAGCTGGAGTTTGAGGACGACCCGCTGAGCTATGACCAGTACTACCCAGCCATGCTGCCGCACAGGTGGGTGGGGGTTAACAGCGCTGGCGCACAGGTATCTGGGTGCGGAGCCGCTGGTTCGTGCTCTTCCATGCGGCTTGATGCGGCTTGGTCCGCATGATCTGTCTGCACCCAGGATTGCTGGTGAAGCCTGTTGGTGCTGCTGCACTTTTCCTTGCATGCACCAGTCCCCCCCCTCCTCGCATGCCCCAGACACAATTCCCCGGCGCGTCTGCTGCCGCCCTGCTGCAGGGAGGAGGCGGAGCCTCTTGGTGCTGCTCGTCCTCTTCCTTGCATGCCCAAACACCAGTGCCCCGCCCATCTGCTGCAGGGAGGAGGGGGAGCCGCTGGTGAAGGAGCCGGACGACCCCGCCGCTGTCATCCCTAAGGACTTGTTCGACCTGCCGGTGAGCGCAGCTTGCATGATTGCTTCATGACCTGGTGGTCGGGCTGGTATCCAGCTGACAGGCAGCAGCCTGGTGGGCTGCCTGCCGCAGGGCAAGCAAATGCCCGTGCCTGCAGGGGCATGCAGCGACCCCCTACCTGCTGCTCCCGGGCCACCCTGCCCCCCGTTTTTGACAGACGTTACAGATAAACCCCCTCCCTCCCCCCGGCCTGTCACCCACAGGAGGACTACCGGCCTCAGATAGAGGAGATGTCGTTCCTGCAAGATGTGGAGCGGAACGACGGCCGCCTCATGCTGTTCCAGCTGCCCGCCCTGCTGCCGGTGGCCCAGCAGGTGGGATGGCCGGTGCGGGCAGAGTGCTGGCTGGGTGTTTGGTGGTGCCCTTGCACCCGCAGCAAAATGGAGCACGGCCAGCCAGACCTGTCGCGTGCACGCCTCTGTTCCCTGCTGCGCCTCACCCTCTGCTGCCCTTCCCCACACCTGTCCCCCACACAGGCACCCGGCGCAAACGGCGCGGGCCCCTCAGTGGCCGCCTCCCGCCCTGCCAGCCTCAAGGAGGTGCCCAGTAGCAAAATTGGCAAGCTGCTGGTGTTTGAGAGCGGCAAGGTCAAGCTGCAGGCGGGTCTGACCTGCAATTCTTGCTGCGTGGCTGGTGCTCTTGCTGTCTGGTCTGCAGCTCTTGCTGAGGCTGTGTGTGGCGTGTTCTGGCAGCAGGAGTGTGCCGCTAAGATGGCTCCGCTGTACCTACTGCTGCTGTGCTGCTGTGGATGCTGCTGCTGTGCATGAAGGGCTGCCCTGCCTAGCCGTGCCTGCCTCCTCGGCCCTCCCCCTCTCCCTCACTTGCACTTCCCCTCCCACTGATCCGCGCTGTGCTGCTGGGCGTCAGCCCGGCGGCACCTGCCCAGTGCGCTTGATTCTCACCCTGCCCCCCTCCTTGTTACCCTCCCCCCATCGCAGATCGGCGACGTGCTACTGGACGTCAACCCCGGCATCCCGCCGCGCTTCCGGCAGGATGTGGCCATTGTGTCTGCCCAGTCCAAGCGCTGCGTCATGCTGGGCCCAGTCAGCCTGCGCATGGTGGCCAGCCCCAATGTGGAGACGCTGCTAGACCCGGAGGAGCCGCTGCCGGCGTGGCAGCGCACCGGCGCGGCGGCAGCAGCGGCGGCGGGTGGCGCGGCGGCAGCAGCAGCGCGAGGCAAACGGGCGGTGGTGCTAGATGATGAGGACGAGAGCAGCGAGGAAGCGGAGGCCATGGATGTGGATGGGGCAGCGGCGGCAGCAGCAAATGGGGCGGGCCAGGGGCCGGCGGCGGGGCAGCAGGACGGGCAGCAGGCGGGCAAGCAGCAGCAGCAGCAGCGGGCAGGGAAGCAGCTACAAGGGGTGGCTGTGAAGAGCGAGGCGGGAGAAGAGGAAGAAGTGGTCAGCCCGCGGCGCGGCGGCTTGCGGTCGCCGCGCGGCCGGAAAGTAGCCGGCGGCGGCGGCGGCGCCAGCTGAGGCACGTGGGGCGATGCAGGCCTGTAGTCCGCCTTGCACTGCTCCGTCATGCAAATGTCTTCACCATGTTTCAACTGCCATGCAAAGCACGCACAGCACAGGGCAAAACGCACGCCAGTTCGGTGGGGCTGCGCCGAGTCTGTGCACGTGGCGGATTCATTGCTGGCTGTGCTGCATCGCGCCCAAAATGCCACTCCTTCCTGACCAGCTCGGCATGTGCTTGCAAAAAATCTGAACACCCGTTACATTACAGTACGCAGCCAACAGCCACGTGTCCTGCAAGCAAGCAGCTGCTTGGTTGGCTGCTCCTGTGGCTGCACATGCTTGCCCTCACACAAAGTGCAGCTTGGTCAGCTGCGCCTTGCGCACTGGCTTGGCGCACACAGGGCAGGGCTTGAAGGTGGCCAGTGCCTTGAGCCAGCAGCCGTAGCAGGCGGAGTGGCCGCAGCCCGACTGGTGTGGCGACTCCATGGGCGCTTTGCTGCACACAGCACAGGGCGGGCCTGCCGCCCTGGGCTGCCCTCCGCTGCCACCGCCAGCTGGCTTGGACCTGCTGCCGCCTGCCGGTGCCGCTGGGCGATGCAGAATAGGCACCGCCGGCGGCGCTTTCATGCCGCCTGCCTGCCCCGGCCGTGGCTGCGCCATTGCCTGCTGCATGCCCCGTGGTGGCAGCATGGCGGCGGCAATCGCGGCGCCGCCGCCACCTCGCTGCTGCTGCTGCTGCAGAGTGCCTGGCAGGGCTGGCCTTGGTACAGCGCCCGCACCGCCCAATGCTGGATTGGGCCTCAGCGGTGCACCAGCTACCATCTGCTGCAGCTTGGACTTGGGCTGCTGCTTCTGCTGCTTCTGCTGAGGGCGCTGCGTCTGCTGTGCCTGCTGCCCCGGCCGCAACTGCGGGTGCTGCGCCAGAGGCTGCCGAGCGCCTGATGGCATGCCGCCTGCAGGCTGTGCAAACTGCTGCGGTGCCTGCTGCCTCATCGGCTGCTGCGGGAAGGCGGCCTGCATAGCGCTTCTTCCAGCTGCTGCTGGCCGCTGCTGGCGCTGCTGTTGCTGCGGCTGCTGCTGCTGTTGCGGTGGCTGCTGCTGGCGGTGTTGCTGCTGGTGCGGCTGCTGCAGCAGCGGCGGCTGTTGCCGTCCCAGCATGCCGCCACCCGGCGCCCCGCCCACAGCTGCAGCAGCTGCCCTGCCTACAGCATTGGAGCCCGCCGCCCCGCCGCGCATCTGTGCAATGCGCTGCTGCAGCTGTGGCCGGGCTGACTTGGGCACAAACGTGGCAAAGCCCTCTAGCAGGGTGGGGTGCGGCTGCAGCAGCGGCAGGGCAGCCGCCATGAGGCGTGCCAGGTCTTTGCCCTTGCTGTAGGCCTGCAGCTCGGCCCGCATAGCAGTAAACTGTTCCTGCAGCACAAAAGGGGAGGGGCGCCAGGCGGTGGGGTGTTGGCAGCCGGCAGAGCGAAATGGCGATCAAGTTGGAACAGACGCCGCAGCAGCGGCGCATTCGCCAGCCGCCCAGCAAGTCATGGCAAGGCATCCCACACAAGCAGGTTCCAATCGAAACAGGCCCCGCACCTTGGAGAGAGCTGCCTTCAGCTGGCCTAGGTAGGCAGCCACCGTTTGCTCCCGGCTGCCACCACTTGCACCGCTGCCCTTCTGCCCCGCGCCGGCCTGCTGCTGGCCCTGCTCCGCTGGCGGTTGCGCACCCTGCTGCACACGCTCCGCTGGCCCCTGCTCCGCCGGTTGGTCAGTCTCCATCTCTGACGGGCCACCATCCTCCCCTGGCTGCTGCTGCGCCTGCTGCGCCTGCTGCGCCTGCTGCGCCTGCTCGCCCTCCGGCTCAGCGCTGCAGCTGCGAGAGCGCTGCCGCTCTGCATGCTTTGCCACCAGATGGGCAGGGCCTACAATGTTGCCCGCTGGACCGCCGCCACCACCGTTGACAGGCGGCGGCGGCGCACGAGGCGGGCAGGGGCGGGCAGAAGCTGCCAGTGCTGCCCGCTCCCACGGCCGCGGCTCAAACTGCCTGCTGCCGCCGCTGCCGCCAGCCCCACTGCCACTGCCGCGCTGCTGAGGGCCTGCCGCACCCAGCTCGCCCAGAAGCGAGTCAACTGCTGCAGCTGCTGCGGCGGTCTGGCCGCTTACTTGGCGTGCCGGGCCGGTGCTGCCGCCGCCGCCGACTGCACCCCGACCGACAGCAGACAGCAGGCGTGAAGCGCCACCGCCGGCTGCATTACTGCCGCCGGCAGCTGCCTCCTGGCTGCCTGCTTGCTGCTGCTGCTGCTGCTGCTGCTGTGCGTGCTGCTGCTGCAGCTGGGGGCGGGCGGGGGGCTCTGCTGCTGCGGCTGCTGCAGCCGCCATGGGAGCAAACAGCTCAGTCATGCCCACCGCATCGATGGCAGTGGGGACAGACTGCAGCAGGGAGCGCCCGCTGCCGCCGCCAATGCCTTGGAATGGCCCCGCAGCTGGCTTGCTGCCGGCCGCAGAAGCCAGCAGGGCGCTGCCTCCAGAGGGGCGGGCAGCGCCTGGGGCTGTAGACTGGCCGCCATCCACAAGGCCCTGCGCAAAAGGCCCACAGACATAAGTGGAGTCAAGAGCAGTGTGCAGCATGCAGCTGCGCCAACCAGCAGCAAGTAAAGCAGTGGTTGTCATTGTATGAAGCAGCGCAGGCATGCTGCACGACGAGGCATGCACCCAGCTGCACCGCAATCTGCCACGGTCCGCCCCACCTGCCGCGCCGCCTCCGCCTGCTGCTTGAAGAACTGCACCAGGGCCGCGTTGGCGGCTCCATAGTTGGGGTACACATTGACTTGGTCCCGCAGCCAGCAGGACAGCTGGCGCTGCACGTTCTGCAGTTGGGAAGGGGGGGAGACGTACTGGGTTTCACCAAAAAGGCAAGGCAAGGGACGACAGCAAACCATAATGAATAGCGTGATGAGGTGGGCAAGTCTGAAGGCGCAGCAATCGCCAGCTGGTGGCTGCCGACTCACCGGCGCCCTGAACCGCTCGTCGCACAGAATGATGGCACCATAGTCGCGGCGGTGACGAATGACACGCCCCACCGCCTGCGGTATGGGTCAGGATGGCAGGCAAGGTGGATTGGGTCCTCTAGCTGTTCTGCCATGGATGGCCGCGGCTCAGAACAGACTGGGAATGGACCCACCGTTGCACCTGCTAGACCAGGATGGGCAGCCTGCCATGCAGCGCAGTTGCAAATCTATACAATACATCAGCCCAAGCCCACCTGGTTGACCGCCCGCATGGCACTCTGCGAGTACCACTGGTCCCCAGACAGGCCCTGGCCGGCTGCTCCTCCGCTGCCACTGCCGCCACCGCTGCCAGGGCCGGCGGCGGGGCGCTTGCGCGGCGCGGCGCGGGCCTCGTTCAGCGCTTCCTGCTTCAGCCGCACCTGCGCCACAATGCAGAAGAGACATGTGCCAGTGGCAACCTGGCTCCCCTCATCCCCATGTCCTGCGCCACGTGCATTTCAAGAGCAGCGCCTGCGCGGTGGCACCCTATTCCATGGACATCATTGGAATCATTTCCATGTTCCCTGCAAGCCCAGGATGAACCGAAACCCACCTTGGGGTCCATCTTCATGGGGTAGGGGGTTGCCGGTGGGCACCAAAGGCAATCGCGCGATCCCCTAATCATTAACGTTACGACAAAAAACACCCACCTTGGGGTCCATCTTCATGGGGTAAGGAATGCCTGTAAGCACCACCGCCCGCCCCGCCCCGTCACTAAAGTCCAGGCCCTCGCTCGCCTTGCCCCTGCACGGCAGCCGGGAGGGGCGATTCAGCAGCAGGCGGCCACCCCACCCTGGCACGCGTGCCGTGCCCATGCCCAGCCTCTGCTCCCTCGCAGGCCCGCAACCGCCCTTGGCAGCGGCGCCGCACACTCCCAAGCTCACCGAGTGACAGCAAAGAAGATGGCTCCGTTATACGCTGGGTTGGTCAGCTTGTTGCGGAAGTCTTCGGCTGCCGCAGTGAAGGCAGCTGACTCGCGCGGCTCCACCACCGGCTGCTTGGTCCTGTGAGGCAGCGCATGGAGGGTGGGGGGATCACTCCGGTGGGATTGCGGAGGCTGCGCTTGGTGCGGGCTAACCAAGCGACCGGGTGGTTTGACTGACGGTGGGCTTGGACAACAGGCCTCTTCCCCTGGCAAGACAGCCGCGCAGCCAGCCACAAACGGGGCTAAAGACTTACTTGGCAATGCGCTCCCAGACAGAAGGGCCGCCCGAGCTGGGCTGCTGCTTCCACGAGGCGATGCAGCTCTGACGGCAGGTGCACAAGGAGGGTGATCAGGTTGTGGAGGTCCGTGCAGCCTATGATGCAAGCAGGCTGGCATCCGACCGATGGTGCCGATGTTGGTGTGCACCAAACATGCGCTAGCATGCAGCGGGGCAACAGCGCGTTGGCAAACTGGCACAGAGCGCATGCAGCAGCCTGCCTGCAGCAGCGCATAGGATGGGAAGAACACCAGCAGGCCGTCTGGAATGATCCGGCAAAAGTTGACCAGCGCCATGCCCAGGTCGTTCCTGCCAAGCAATGGAAGGGCGCCCACAAACAGCAATTGTTTTTTTATGAATGTCACATGCGGTGGGTGGAACACAAAAAGTCGTTGCCACATTGCTCCGCCATTGCCCGCCGCACCAGGCATCCCTCTGGGATCAGACTGCAAGGCGATCAAGGCTTGCCGCTCGTTCCTCCTCGCATCAATCCACTCTTGCACCCACCTGTAGGCCGCGTTGTCCCGGTTCTGGTAGCTAGAGTTGAGGGGCTGGCCGCTGGGCCCCGCGGGCACCACGCCGCACCACACCTGGGAGGCGGGAGTGCATGCAGCACGGCTGTTGGCTGCAGACCTTTGGTCTGCTCGGTGCAGGCCGTGCCCCAAAGCCAACACAAGGCTGTCGCCTTTCGTGCTCCTTGCCGATGGCATGCACATCCGCAAGCGGGCTGTCTTGGGCGGAACGGCCTGCCTCGCACCAGCCTCGCCCCTGCTGCCAGGACCCCACACATCAGAAGCCATACACAAGCCCCCCAGCCACCTGCTCCTACACACCAGTGCCCCACCCACCTGCTCCTGCACACCAACCCCACACATACCTGTTCCTTGTCGATGACGTGGCCGTTCTCCAGGCGCACAGGGAAGGCCAGCCCCAGCTCGTGGGCAAACGAGTCCAGAGGGGACAGCGTGCCGCTGGTAAGCAGGATGGAGCGAACCTGGCGGGCAGGAGTTGGGAGGCGGCCGCACAATGTGTGAGGCATGTGCTGTTTACTACCTGCAGACGCTTGGGCCACACCCTGCGCCTGCTTTTCGTGCCCAGCTGCTGCAGTGCGGCAGAAGCTGCAACAGGCAGTGAAAACGCCCACCCGCATCGGCTGGTTGAGTAAAAGCGCGACGGGTGCATTGTGTGGGCAAACAATATATCAATACCACGTGCACCCACCCGCATCTCCGTGATTTGCTTCATGGACAGGCCCGGCGAGAAGCACCAGTAGGAGAGTGTGGGCGCCTGGCGGCCCGACTGCAGCCAGAACAGACGAGTGTGGGGGGCGGTTGAGGCAGGCAGGCGGGGCTGGGAGCGGCAAGCAGGACCAGTTTGGGCAGGCTGCATGCCCCCGCTGCAATGCTGCGGTGCGAAAAACTGCTGCAGGGTGCCCCCACAGTCAACAGCTCATCTCCAAGGCCAGGCTGCGCAGCAGCTCCAGCTTGGAGGGCTGGCGGGGCGAGGGCGCCGGCAGTGGCGG
>VIYQ01000798.1:0-40539 GCA_009928355.1 Chlorella sp. CH2018
CAGGGAGAGTAGCACAACCAGTGGGATACTGCACAACATGTGCGCAAACAAGCCTGCTGGCAGCAGCAAGCTTGGCGCTGGGCCTTGATGTCCCCACCAGCTGCCTCTGGTCGGGTCTGGCACCCACCGCCCTGCCTCGCACCCAGTTTTCTCGCACCTGCCAGCCGAGCAGGCCCATGTCCACATACGTGGCATCGCCCTGTGTGCCTGCCACTGCTGGATCAAACGTCTCTCCGGGGTACCGCTCTCGCTGCACGGGGTGAGCAGGATGAGTGGCAGGGCGCACGTTGCACTGGCGGGGAGGGCGATCAGTTCCCCTGCCTTGACGCTGCCTATTGTTGATGACTGCACTCCGGCTTCTGCGCCCCGCACCGGAAGCAGCTCTTACCTGGGGCCGGTATCCCCACAGGCTGAGCTCAAAGTAGCCCTCAGGCTTGCCAGCTGGCTCGTCAAAGGCGCTGTTCGACAGCATGATGGGGTTCTGTTGGTGAAAGAGCAGAGGGAGAGGGGAGGCAGGGTGTTGGGCACCGGAAAGATGGGCATGCGGTGGCTTGCAGCTGGCAGCAGTCATAGCAGGAGGCATGGGCATGCTGCAGCCCCAGCAGGTGCAGGCCGCAAACAGCATCCCCGTGCGGCAGCGATGCAAGCCAGCCGCAGCCAGCTAGCAGGGGCAAGCTCACATTGGCAGTGCCCGGCGAGTTTCGGGGCAGCGCCGACATTGGCCGTCCCTGCCACTGCAATTGGTGGGAGGGAGGTAGCATTGCGTGTGGAAAGCTGCTGCTTATGGGACCACAGCACGAAGGCAGCTTCACCATGCTCAGTTGATCCAGTCAATACACAGGTGCAGCTGCCCAGATCCAGCACTCACGCTGTAGCCAGCGATTGCGGGTGTGGAGTAAAACACGGTGTTCAGGGCGCTGCAAGTAAAGGGGGCGGTGCAGCAGCGCAGCAGTGAGGGACGCAGCGCGTGATGCTATGGCTTGGGATCCTGCTCAGCAGCTGCAAGCCGAGAAGCTAAGCAGGGTATCGCCGGCTAAGCCCCCTCTCCTCACCCTGAGAACTGGAACTGGCTGCCATTCTTCAAGTTGGCTGCACAGCAGGGCGGAGGGCAACGCAGCTGCATGGGCCAAGCTGGTGGCAGCACCTGGCACCGCCTGAGCTGTAAACGGGCAGCCGTCAAGCTAGCGCCCACACACACCAACCTGTGATGGCAAATGTGTCACCAGCGTTGACGGCTGAGGGGCCGGCGTTGGGCTTCAGCTGCGGCGCAGACGCAGGACCGAGCTCGCAAGGTGAGGCAGGCCTCCCTCCGAAAGCTTGCACAGCCCGCCAGCAAATCGGGCTGCACAGCATGCAAGCCACACATATGGACGCACACGCAGCAAGAGCCGCTGCCATATGGGTGGGCCTGCTGCAAAAACTGGGTCACACCTGGAAGTCGCCTGAAGCGGTGGGCAGCATCTTGCCGCCACCCCGGGTCTCGTTGTAATCAAACCGGGCGTCCCCTGCAGGTTGGGTTGCATGCGATGGTTGACATGCGGTGGTGCTGCTTGGTCGGCAGCGCTGGTTGTGCACATGCTGCTCCTTGCCCGCCAACCCCACATGCTGGCACCCACATTAACAGCCTCTCGAGAGGTCGTGAGGAGGAGTTGCGGCAGACTCACCTGGGAAAGGCACTTGGCCACCAGCGCTCATGTCGCCCATCCACACGCCTGTGCCGCCAAGCCTGCAGGCGCAGCACGGCATGGTGGCCACACGAAAGCAAGGTCAGCCGGGGCAACAGTGCCGGCGGCGGCAGCAGTGGCATGCGCTGCGCCAGTGGCGCAGCAGCTGCTGCATTGCATGCTGTAGGCTGCACGCGGGTAGATAGCACATAGCGAGCGGTCCTGCAGCTTTCAACCGAGCTGTCACCCGCGTAGGTGCTCTGCACGGCAGCTCTCACTTGCAGTACGACAGGCCCAGGCAGTTGAGGCGCACATCCTTGACGATGCTAGCAAGGAAGGTGCCAGGCTTGGGCATGCCCGCCATGGCCAGGGTCTGCTTGTCCTTGAAGCGAGCGGTGGCCTGGGCCAGCGTGGCACCGGTGTACACATTGACCTGCTCGTTCAGCTGTACCTGCAGTGGGGGCCAGAAGTTTGAGGTTGCTCGGTTGGGCAGAGGAGGCGCGGGAGCGTGCTGGTGCAGCGAGGATGAATGCAGCGGCAGCCGCCGGGCACGGCATGGGGGCCAAATATGAGGAGCGCAGGGACACAGCCTCCACTGTCTGCTCCCTGTGCAACCAAGCCCTGTGCACCACCCACTGCACAGCCGCACACACGGCCGCGCCTTGTAGTTTGTGAAAATGTAGAAGGCCTTTGTTGCATCGCTGAGCGGGATCGCCTGCGGAGGCGGCGCGGACGGAAAGGAGCGACTCAGCGGCGGCGGCAGCTCGGCCAACTGCCCGTTGTTGCATGCCCCAGCTGGGTGCTTCAGCTGGATGCCGCTGTCCATGTGGCGAGCAGTGTCGGCTGGCAACGTAGCATGCAGTTGCAACTGCAGTTGCATCCCCCCCGCACACCTGAGTGGGGTCCATGTTGTCCACAACCATGTTGCTGCACGGCAGTGAGTGCAGTGCCCGTCGACAGCAAGCTGAGCTGGTGCCCCCCTGCTGTCCAGCACCAGCGGCTGCAGCCTCCCGGTGCAACCCTACTGCCGCTCAAACCCTCACCCGTTGTCGTCGACGTCCATGGCTCCAATGATGCCTGCAGGCAGGGTGTTTGGTTCAACTTCACTGGACCGCAGTACGGCCACAACTAGGTTGCAGGACCAAAGGCAGCACACGGATGCGCCCATTATGCAGCCTGGCAGTCCTGGCCTGCACACACAGGCAGCAACAGCATGCTGCCCAGACAGTGCACTGCTTTCATGACCAATAGGTAACAGCCTCTGACGCACCATCGCCATCCTGATCTTGCCCTGGCCGGCTGGGGTCAGGGGCAGCCGCGGGGGTGACACCGGCAGCAGCCGTTGGTGCCGCAGCCTTCTTTGCCACAGCCGGTTTCTTGACCAGCCCCAGCTTGCCAGCGCCCACCACCACGCCGTTGGTGGCCCTGTCAAGACAGCACCGAGGGTGCGGGTGGGTGCACGGTGGGCGCGCAGGCATAGGCGGCACGCATTCGGCCCAGCTTCGCTTGGCAGGCGGCAGCACACATGCACAGCAACAAGGAGACGACCAGTGACCTGCTCACCGGGCCACCATCTTGCCAGTGCCCTCGAAGCACACATTCTTCTGCAGGGGTGGAGCAGTACGCAGACATGCGTTTGCCAGGCACGCCCTGGCGCCATCTTCATGCAGAGGAGTCCTCAGCGTGGCGGGGTTGGTGGCAGGTGGGATGGAACCACCGCGCAACAGCAGCAGCAGCAGCGGCGGCAGCACGGCAGCCCTGTGCTGATATCATTGGATCGGTTCAATGCTCGCACCTGGTTGGCGGCGGGCACTGAGGCGTACGCCTTGCCGATGGCCAGCGTGCCCATATCTCCAGAGTTCTTGAAGGACATGACAACCTGGGGGGGCAAATGGTCCATAGGGGCGGTGTACCAATAGGGCACAGGATTGCATTGTGCGTTTGGAGCAAGGGTTGCCGCTCTGCAACACTGGACGAGTCGCGCCACACAGCTCCAAGCCAGGGCCAGGGCCGCACCTGGGAGTAGGAGCACACTTGTTCCTTGTTTACGGTGGTGCAGATTTTCAGTGCCTTGCACTGCACCGGGCCGTAGAATGCACCTGCGAGAGGGGCCGCAATGCACGGGTTCCGCAGTTAGAATAGCCGCTGCAGGGCCAGAGGGCAGAAGGTGGGGGACATTGACCAACCCAGCTGCGGTCCTCGGCACCACCAGGGGTGCTTGCCATCTCCAACATACCCTGCACTTTGCAGAGCGCCGCTTGGCTCAAGCGAACAGCTGGCCGCCAACAGAGCTAGCAACCATCTGTTCAGCGAGATGCTCACCGTTCTTCACCAAGTTGACTGTGTAGATGCCAGCTGGCAGCTTAGTAAAGGCAAACTCGCCCCTAGAATTCAGGGCTGCAGAGTGTGGACAAGGGGCGTGGCTTGCTGTGCGTGCGTGCTGCAGTCACCTGCACACAGCAACCGCAGCGCCAACGCTTGCAGGTGCTGGGCGCTTTGAGGCAGCAGCAGCGGCGTGCTGCACGCGTGGCCGCCCACCCGGCCCCTGGCCCACCTGTCCACTTTGCCCTGCCGGTACTCTTTTCAATGGCGCCCACACGCCACGCATTCCGGGTCTGCAGTCGGGGCAGGGGCCACAGGGCATTGAGTCAATGCTGAGCACGCTGTTCATGCCGGGCTGCGAGCGATGCATTGCGTGCACATCTGTGCGCAACAGCAGGACCGCCGGCAAGCCCAACAGCACCCCTGCCTCCACTCTACCTGCGTGGTGACCGTTATCTTGCCCTTCAGCTGAGCAACCGCCTGCAGCTCGCGCAGGCCCAGTGCCAGTGGCAGCAGGGCCAGCACAGCCAGCAGCACGACTGCTGCGGCGGGACGCCGCATGCTAGGGTGGCTCTGATGCTGATGAGGGGAGGTGTGCTGAGCGTGGTCTGGGATGTGGAGGGCCCTCGTGGCCTGATGCTTGCAGCAGTCCTGCAAGAGAATGGAAAAGGAGGTGAACAGCAGGCTCCTTGCGCGGGCTTGCCGCCCAACCGGCCGTCAGCTTCACCGCGGGTCTCACGTGCCGGCGGCGGGCCGCGAGGCGCCCCCGGCGGCCCTCCCGCAAGTGGGTTCTCCTCTCCGCAGCATGATGGTCAGTCCCCGGGGCCGCCCAGCGCACCGGGCACTTGCCTGAGAGCACAAGGAGGGCTGTGCCCGCTTGGGGACGACTCCCGGGCGATGGAGGAGAGAACGGTGGAGCTTTCGTGTTGTTAGCGTTGGGTATTTCGTCATTAAACAGCCTAAGTGGTCCGAGCGGCCACGTGCGACAAGATGCGCGGGCGATGTCGAAGGCGCCAGCTCCCGCAGCTCGTCCCAGAACGCTCGAGAGGGATCGGCAGTGCGGTGACTGCGCAAAGAGAGGCGGGCAAGCGTTCCCGGGGCCCGGGCAGCGCCGCCGCCCGGCGCTCGGAGCGCTTGCCGGATAAGCAAATGCGGCAGCGTGGCATGTGTGCAGGGCTGCAAGCCCAGCAGTCTACGACTGTCTGTGGGCCAAACAAGCAGCGCACCCGTAGGGCAGCTTGCTGGCATGGCAAGCTCTCCGCCGCCAGCTGCTGGTTGTTGGATTCTGCTGTCCACCGCTGCTCCTGGCCAAGAACAACACAAGAGGCATGCACTCTGCAGCCCTGGACCACTGCACTGCAGGGAGCCTGCAGCGCAGCAACAGGCAGCGACACCCATTGTGACGAGGCAGAGCGCAGCTGGTAGCAAACACGCAGCTGTGCGGCTCCGCACAGCAACTGCGGCAGTTCCAGCTGGGACGGACGAGCGGGGTTGCAAGAGGGCAGAGTGCTGCAGCAGCAACCCGAGCAGCAGCGGTGGCGGCGGCTGCAGCACGCCGGCAGGGAGGAGTCGAACCTCTGGGCCACGAGGCCCCCACGGATTTGAAGTCCGCGCCCAGGGGCCGCCTGGGGTCACGCCGGCCTCACGGGCTGCAGCGGCCGGCGGGCAGCGCAGCGGGGCGCAACACCAGCGAGCTCAGCATGCAGTGGCCGGGAAAAGCTAAACAGTACACCCGCATTTCCAGCAGATAGGCACGTGGCGGCTATGCAGGCGGCTTGTGGTTGCAGAAGAGGAGGCTGGGAAGGCGTCCAAAAGCCGGCAAACATGCAAGGCTGTTGGACGCCGAGTGCTGCGGCGAGAGGCCTGTGTGGGTGGCCAACAGCGCCACAACTGCATGCTGTGCAGGTGGCACGGGGCAGCCACCGTGCAGGGCAGCTGCGTGCGATGCATGTGTGGTGCAGCACAGGGGCGCATGGCGGAGCATCTGCCCCAAGCAAGGAGCAATGGTTGCAGTTGATACCACCACAGCAAGACCACAAATGCAAGCGGGGTGCCTATCTGTCACCCAGCTTGCTACACCGCGGCAGCGAGTACTGCCTTCCACAGAAGCGCTCACCACTTGCTTGACTAGTGCAGCGAGCGGCGGCGGCGGCGGCAGGGGTGGGTCGGGCGACAAAACGCTGGCGGCGTGGTTTACCGGCGCCACTGATGTACAACGTCTCGGGTAGCGTAGCGGCTCGCTGGGGCAGCCGGGCGGGGCGTTGGCACGGCGAGCGCCCTGCTCCGGCCGGCTGAGCGCGCGATGCACCACGAGGACGTTGGTATGCATGAACATGTCGATCTGTGACAGGACGCGCTGTAGCCGGCGCCACCGCCTCGCAACCGCCAGCGGCAGCGGCAGCATGGTGTGCCAGCGGCAGCATGCCAGGCGGCGCGTGCCGCATATGCCGAGCTGCCAACCTCCCACCTGACTTCATGGGTCCTGGCTTATGCCACGCTGGGAAGCGCAGATCGGCATCAGACAAACGCAAATTGCCGACTGCCCTGCTTCTCGATGAGCGAGCGGCAATGCTGCACCGCAAATCCGCCGGTGCCATCGGTGCGGCAAGGGAGGAGCTGGAGGCGTGTACTGGCACGCATTTGGGCCCGCAGGTGCCCTTGCTTTCCTCACTGCACGCTCTCTTCCCCATGGCTCTCTGCACCAAGGCATTCTCAGCCTCCCACCAGCGTGCCCTGCTGGCGCCCCCGCTGGCACCGCTGAACAACCCTAGCATGCTCTGCCCGCACTCCTCGCATCGGCTAGCACACCGTCCCATCGGCTCACATCAGCCTCCCCGCACTGATCGAGGCTAAATTCGCAGCAGGATCACACCATGGCGCCGCCCGAGGCCAACGTCTGCACCGCGTGCGTGGGCGAGCCCGCGCAGGAGGCCGCCCCGGCGACCAAGGGCCAGCCATCGAGCAACCTCTATGAGGTGCCGCTGACCGCGCAGGGCAGCGGCCACCGCACTGAGGTCGCCGCCGGCACCTTCACCGTCGTGCTGGATGCCGGCCGCGCACTGGGTGGCCAGGAGAGCGGGCCCAGCCCCGTGCAGGCCTTTGTCAGCTCCATCGTGGGCTGCAGCCAGGTGAGCGGGGGTAGGGGGTGGCTGACGGCCAGCTGGCGGTCATGCACCAGTGCTCCAGCCATCGATGCGCCGCTCGTCAGGTGGCGGCGCCACCCGCCGCCGCAGGCAGCACCCACCGCCCCTGCCCCGCATGCACCTACCTCCCGCTTACCCTCCCCCTCCCTGGTCCCCCTTGCTACTTCGCACAGATCACGCTCCAGCTGGCGGCGCACGATGCTGGAGTGAAGCTGGGAGACATCTCCTGGGTGGCGCACGGCGTGTTTGACACACGCCGCTTGCTGGGCAGCGGCGAGGCGGACGCATCCCCCCGCTTCCACAGCATCACCATCACTGGCACTGTGGCGGCGGATGTGCCCCAGTCACAGCTGGACGAGCTGGCAGGTGGGCAGTGGTTGCGGGGTACATGCGTGGCACTGTGGCGCTGAATGGCGGCAGCAGGCAGGGCGTATGAGCAGCAGGTGCTGGCCCCCGCCGGCCTGCTACAGTGCCGACGGATTGCGCCCCGCTGCCGCCCCGCCCCTCCCTGCAGAGGCCACCGAGGCGCGCTGCCCCATCTCTCAGTCCCTGCATCCCGATGTGCGATACGCACTCAAGCTCGTGCGGCGCACCCCCATCCCTGCCGGCTGCGGCATCTAATGCACAGGAGCTGTCGCATCAATCGCAGTGTGAACCGGCGTTCTTTTGCCCTGGATCTGTTGATTGATGCTTGCCTGTGGCTCTACTTCCAACTACAACACTGGACTGTTACAACGCCCGGCACGCGCCAGCGCATGACTGGAGCAGCCGGGGGGCTGTGGCTGTTTAAACAATGGCAGGGAGGTTCACCAAAAGTAGCGGAGGCGGGCCTGTGGCAGCAGACCACGACGGATCGGGGGACAGATGGATAGGGAGGTGCGGCCGAGTGTGGGGGAGCAGAGGACGCTGGCGCGCAGATGGAAAAGGGTGGGATCGATTAGGGGCAGAATTGGTGGGTTTGCAGTGAGCGGGAGTGGGGGCGGGAAGGGGGAAGGGTTTGCAGGGTGGGGAGATGAGTGGGTTTGGCAGGGGGGCGAGCCGCGCTGGAGCGGGAAGGCTCCGCAAGGTGAAGGATTGATGGCGGCGGTGTGGTGCTGGGTGGCCGAGTTTCGAGGGTGGCAACGGCTGGTATCAAGGCTGGAGGCTGTAGCAAAAGGCTGTACCGCAGAGACAGGGCAAGGGGGTGGATGGCCGCTGCCGCAAGCAGCCACAAGCAGGCGGGCCCGCTGCGCTGGCCGACCAGAGTCCGGCAGTTCCAGCGCCTCCGCAGCAGAAAAGCTTCTTTCACCGGCCGGGCATCAGCAGGGGCTGCAGCCCTCGCTCAGCAGCGCCCTCGCCGCTCACTCCTCAAAGTTGGCGGCGGGCTTCAGCACATCGACGGCGGCGTAGCTGCCGGCGCCCTCCTTGGCAACCGCGTACAGGTCGCTCACGCCCTTCCAGTTGATCACATCGAAGAAGGCGGAGATGTAGGAGGCGCGCACGTTGTAGTACTTCTGCGGGAATGGAACAGGGGCGGTTGAAGGGGCGTGAGGAGAGGATGGGCGGGAGAAGGGCGCAGGAGAGCAAGGGCCACCAAGCACCGCCATGCACTGCACCACCATGCCACCTCAGCCCAGGCTGCTGCGATTCCGCCGTTCACACACCAGGTAGTAGGCGTGCTCCCAAACATCCAGACCGCTGCAGGAGCAGCGACAGAAAGAATGTTGTCAGTGCATGGTTGCGGCGGGCATGCCGGCGGCGTGCCCTGCCGCCATGCAAGCCGCCCGCTGAGCCTCTGCCCACTGCTGTTTGCTGCTACTGCCCCACCCAACCACTCACAGGATGGGCAGGCCCTTGGCGGGCGCGTTGGCAAACAGGGGGTTGTCCTGTGAGGAGAGAAGCGGCGGGCGGCAGAGGGTAGGACGGCTGAGGTGTGGCGGGTCAGCAGGAGGCAGCGGCAGGGGAGCAGGCAGGCTTGCCGCTGCTCCGCTGCTGGTGCTCTGCTCACAACCGTGCAGGACATTCCTGTGCATGCAGAGCGGAGCATGCAGCTCACCTGGTTGGGAGTGGTCACGATGGCCAGCTTGCCGTCGTCGTTCACAACCAGCCACGCCCAACTGCGGAGGCAAGGGGCCACAGGGGCAGCAGTGAGAAGGGGGCCCAGCAGCAGCGTTGCCAGAAATGCCAGCAGCCAGCCGTGAGCATGCCTGCAGCCACACGCTCAGCCCCCCAGCAACTGCCTGCCCCGCTGCCGCTCACCCGCTGCCAAAGACGCCGGCGGCGGCAGCCGAGAAGTTGGTCTTCAGGGTGTCGTAGTCGCCAAAGGCCTCCCAAATGGCAGTCTGCAGCTCCTCAGAGGCGTCATCCTCGTACTTCTGCGGCAGGGGGCAGGGAGGGGTACAGAGGACCAGAGAGTTAACAGTGCAGAAGCAGACGTCCATGGGTGGGACGGCACGCATGATGTGGCAAGCAAGGGCACAGGGTGCGAGGCTGTGGAGCTGTGCCTGTCGGGACAACACGCCTTGGCGATGTTCCCTCCACCCTCCTTTACTTGCCTGGGAGCCGGCAGGGGCCAGGTTGTGCAGGAAGAAGAGGCCGTGGTTCCAGAAGCCGCCTGCGTTGTTGCGCACCTGTGAGTGGAGGGGAATTGAGAAGCAAGGGAGATGGAGCAGAGGGGAGGGACACAGAGCGAGGTGAGTGCAGGCTGCACCCCCAGGTCTACTGCAAGTGGTGCAACTCCGGAGCGCCAGCCACGCGTTAACGTTTGCTAGCACACACCACACTCTCGCATGGCTGCTGCTGCACAGCAGATGCGCAAGCTGGCCACGCACCAGCGTCTCGCACTCAGTGGGGATGGTGAAGCAGCCGTCGCGGGAAGCACGGGTGCCCCAGCCCTGCGGGAGGTTGGGAGGAGGTGGGCGGGAGACAGAGGGAGTTGAGTTGCCACACAGCACGGTGTGAAGACAGATAAGAGCTTCAGCGCGTTGCTGCCGCTCCGGCGGGGAGCGGCACAGGGAGCGGCAGCGCCGGCAGGGGACGCCCCGCCGCCGCACAGCATGCCCAGCACGCGACCCCACTTGGGACCGCTGCCCCTTGCCTCGGTCCACCCAAACCGTGACGGCCACAATGCGGCTGTGACTTCATTGAGAGCTGTCTGCTGTCTACCCCTTCTGCACACTGCGCTGCCCACCCTTCCCCAGCCCCTGTGCTCACCCGGCGCTCGCTCCAGCTGTTGCACCTGGCGCCGACAGCCGTGACCAGCTGCAGCAGCGACTTGCCGTCAAGTTCGGGGCACCGGGTCAGCACCTGGGCGTTCAGGTTGGTCACAAACGCATTGGCGTGCCTGCAGGAAGAGCGGGGCGCGGAGGGGCGGTGAGCAATGAGCAGCGAGGCAGGCAAGAGGCCAAGGGCGGTGCATTCAAATGTGAGGCTGCTGGCGTGCCCGCCGTGCGGCTCATACGGCAGCGGTAGCTGGCCGGGTTCCCCCTTCCCCCTCCCATACGCGTTTCGCCACGCGCCTGGTCCAGTGGAAACTCATGGTCATGTTGTCGATGGAAGGCTCAAAGGCGTCGGTCTCGTAGGGCAGAGGGGGCAGGGTGAAGTTCTGCTGCGCCGCAGCGCCGGACGGGAACGCCGCCACGGCCACGGCGGCGACCGCCAGCCACAGGGAAAGCTTCATCGGGCCTGCGGCGCGGGTTTTGCGATCACATTGAGGCAGATATGTGGGCAGCGGCGGCGATCGCTGGGCCGGGGAGGCGCGGAGTGCGCAGTCGTTTGAAGGCGGCGGCAGCAGCCCGCCACCGGCCTGGTTGCGCACCTTGAGGGTGTGAATTAGTGTCGTGGGTGACGGGACAGGCCGAACGGGACGATCGAATGTGTGTGGAATGAGCATGCAGCAGGCCGCCGCCGCTTTTGATGCGTCGACGTGGCGGCGGGATTCCGCCCCGCTGGCACCCCCCATTCACTACCACAGCTTCCATTTCAACGCGTCAAAACAACGCGGAGCGCGCGCAGCGCGTAGAAATTCCTCCTGTGCGGGGTCAAGGACCGTGGCAAACCCCAGCGGCAGTGTTTGACTGGACTGGTGACTGCCGTGCCATATCAGGCGCTTGTGCACTCCGCAACTGCGGCGCGCCGCAAAGCTTCTGGCCTTGCGGTAGTTTGATGTCAGGAAGGTGTGGTGGGTACTGCTGCTGCCCCACTGGCAGCGCTGCGCCTGTAAATGCGGTGTCTCAACAGAGGTTTCCCAGCCCCTCAGCCGCATGCGTGCGGATGCCCGCTGCGGAAGCGGGACACAACTGCAGCAGCATCACGCCACCCCTGAGCAGCAGCTGCTTAAGAGAAACAGGCAGGACATCATCTTGTGATCAAGAGACCCAGCCAAGTGGCAAGGTGATCAGCAATGCAGGGCTGGCGGTGCAGGCTCTGCGCATGCATGCATGCATGCACTCGACATGCACCTCATGCTGCCCAGCACGGCCGCTTCATGCGACAGCATCTGGGTGCTGTTTCAAGTTTTTGAGGCTAAAGAAGATGCTGCAGGCAGTGGTAGCGGCCTTCTGCGGTCCTTGTTGTGCGATGACGAATGCATGCAGACCTCCCGGGCAGGGCATGCCGCTGCCGCCCGCCATGCTGTGCACGCTGCGGCCCCGGACGGCGTCCAGCTGCCTTGCGGGAGTTCTACTCTGCTGGGTTAGCCATTTGCAAGGGCTGTGTGGCGCAGATCAAGCGGGGGAGAACCGTTCCGCGAGCACCGCGAACAATATGGCACCCAAGGGCGCCAAGCGTGCCAGCGCGGCGCCTGCGGCGCCTTAGAACGATAGCGGCAAGCGGCAGAGGGGGACGGGAGCCGCCGCCTCGGGTGCGGGGGCTGGGCACATGGGCCGCTGGCGGCGGGGGCACTGGCCCAGCCTCCGTGAGCCCAGGGGGGTGTCACGTGGCGCCGCATCCGATATGAGGATGTGTGAACTTGTTTGGACCTCTGTCCGCAGGAGAGAATTCTTGCCCTTTTGTAGGCTGTTTATTTGGGCCATAAAGAGCCTATTTATCGAGTGGCATAAATTCTCTCCTGCGGACGGGCACCTAGATTGAGCTGTGAACAGGCCTGCTTTTGGCTGGGAAACCGGCACAAGTGGCGGCAGCCGGTGGCAGTTGGGGTGAAAACCAGCAAAATGCATACTTTTCTTTCCGTGTAACCTCATATTAGTTCTCCCTAACCCATTTGAAGCTGGGAAAAGCACAAATTTTGGTGTTGTTGAACATTTTTTTCAGACGCCGCCGCCCCCGCCACCGCTCCACAGCCTAAGGGGCGGGTGACGGGTCCCTAGGTGAGGCCCCCCTGGGCAGTGCAGAGAAGTGCTGCCCTTTTGCCCAGGGGCTTCTGAAAGCACAACAAAGGCGTGGACCAAAGAAACGAGTGATCAGAATGTGGCATGAAGTTCCCCAAGCATCCTGCACCAAAAATGTTAGGCGTGACACCCCCCTGCGTGAGCCAGCCAACCTGAAGGCTTGCGTGTGCGGCCTTCAGTCCGAGCCACGGCCACGGACTGCTCCATCTCTCTGCAGGGGAGGGAAGAAACCGTGGGGCAGCAGCGGGCCGCCCATCCCAGCACAGATGCACCTGCCGCAAATGCTTGGACGGCGGGCTGTCGCCCACCCTGAAGGACGCCCTGCAGCAGGCTGCGAGCGACGTCCAGTGAGGTTGCCACCTGCATACGGCTGCGCTCGTCCGCCCCTTCGGCAGCTCAGTTTCCTCTGCTGGCCCTGGGGATTGGAACATGCTGCGACTATTGCATGTTGCCGCCAGTTTGAGCTGCTGCGGGCCAAGTGGGACGCCTCCTCCGCATTGCGCTGTTTGCAGGGATGGCCTGGAGACTGCGATCGAACAGCTGGAAAATGAGGTGGATGGGGACCTGGTGAGCTGGTGGCGAAGCCACTCATCGGCCAGTGCTGTTGCAGCCTGGTCTGCCGGCTTCACTGGACAGACCTGCTGCCCCCAAGCCACGTCGACGTCTCTTGCTGAACAGTGCTGCCTGCCGCCCAACGCTCGCCAGCAGTTCTCTCAGCCTCACCACGCAGCGGTCACCCCCCAGTACGCCACCCCCGCCTCGCTTCTGCAGCTGCTGCGAAGCGACCAGGTGGAGGACGCGATTCAGGAGGCGGCTGCCCTGCAAGTGCTGCCTGCCAAGACGCGGCGGCGCATGACCCTCAACTTCCTCAAGGTAGGCGCACTGGGCAGCAGGGAGCACAGGGTGCACACGTGAAGATCTGGCACAGGCATGTTGGCAGGGCCGGCGCTGTCGGCTGCCCAACCGCGTGGGCTTCCCCGCTCAGGCATGACGCCATACTGGCCATGCTGTTCCGAACGCCTGGCCTGGTCCATCCCGGCCCGCAGGTGTACCGGGAGCTGTTTGCGGGCATTCAAGAGATGCTGGACGAGGAGGAGCTGCCCACAGCGCCCACAGAAGATGTGGTCAAGTCGGGCTGGTGGCAGGGCGTGGAGCAGCTGTTCCTGACAACCGGGGAGTCCAACCTGCGCAAGGCGCATGCGAAGCACGCGGTGAGTGGAACCCCATTGGGCCCTGAGCACAGTGGGACAGCCAGCACCGCGCAAGCGGCCCCTTGTGCTGCTGCGGCGGCAGCAGTGCCGCCCGTGTGCGCAGCGCAGCTGCGTGATGCACGTGCAGGGCGCAGCGGCGCTTGTTGCGCAGTGCCCCGGCGCGTGTATTGATGGATGGCTGTGCGCAGATACGCAGATGCCATGCCAGGGCAGCACCGCCATGCCGCCAGCCTTCCTTTGTATCACTTGGATGCCTGCTCATTCCATTGCGGCCCTGTTTGCAGGGCTGCCAGCGAGAGGCGGTGGCATACCTGCTGCGGCAGGCAATTGCGTGGATCAATGGAGTCGAGGCGCTTCAGGAGAGCGAGGGATCGCAGCAGCAGGACGAGCCGCCCAAGTGAGCGCCCGTGGCGGGGGGGCTGCTGGTTTCCAAACCCTGCTCGGTGACTGGCTTGCTGCCGCTGCCTGCTGTAGGGGCAGCTTGCACCTGCTGCGTTCAATTGCTGCTTCGGTCTGGGTTTGACAGGGTTGGACAGAGATGGTGCCTTCGGCCTGTCAACCTGTGTGGCAATGGGAACCGCAGGCGCTGCTCTGCTTGACTGGCGCAGTGCTGGTTTTGAAGTGCCCATCAGGCACGCCAGCTTTCAGCTTAGCACCAAACCAATTGCAACTGCCGGCTTGCAACTGCAGGTGCGCCAACGACGACGACTATGTGAATGCAGCGCAGCGGATGCTGGGAGTGCCGGCCCGGCAGGCCCGAGCGCTGCTGGAGCGAGAGGATGGCGGCAGCTACGGCGGCAGCGACAGCGACGGCTTTGAACCTGAAGAGGAAGAGTATGAGGATTGCGAAGAAGAGGCAGCAGATGACAGCGAAGACGAAGACTATGAGGATTCTGAGGAGGAAGGGGACGAGGAGGAGGAGGATTCTGAGGAGGAGGACGATGAGTGAGCCTGTGTGGCAGCGCCGGCACAGCTGTCGTGCCGTGCTCAGGGGATGCACAGCGCAAGGCTGCTGGGCGCAGCTGGTAGGCCACCGCAGCTTTTGTTTGGAGTGCCTGGGCAGCCGGGATGCTTTGAGAGTCCAAGAAACTAGTCGGTTGGGCAGTCGCTGAGTGTAAACTCAAGCTGCTTGGGAAGCTGCGGCATGCAGCATCAATGGGCGGTGCGGCCGGCCGTGATGTCGGCAAGAAGAGCAGTTCCCCCTTTCAGCACTGGTACCCACAGCGAGGTGTGCCGCTGTCCAAAATCTGTCGTTGCTGTGAAAGATGGAACGGTACAACAGCAGCAAGCCGGGGCTCAAGATGTGGCGGCAGCAGAGCGCGGCAGCGGGCAGCCAAGTCGGCGGCAGCAGGGCGCTCCTCCCATAACGCCGGCGTACGCAGCGCGGTGCGCCACGATCAACGGTGTGGTGCCCATGGCGCCGGATGACGCGCCTGCCGCGGGCGGAAGTGCGCGGGAACCTGAGCCCTTGCACCGCGTGCGGGCGGGTCAAGCCGTGTGCCCCTCCCGGAGCCCCCAGATCCTAAGCAGACCCTTGACGACCAACAACCGATCCCCCGCAACACAGCTGCGCTTGACGCCCGACCATGCCGCCCGTCCGCGGCCCCCGCCTGCCGGCAGCGGTGGCACTTGCCGCCCTGCTGCTCCTCTGCCCCCGTGCACACGGCTCCCGCCAGCTGCGCCAGGACGATGACGATACTGATGAAATCCCCACGTGCCCTGCAGTGAGTGCGTGCTGTTGGGATGCAGGCACCTCACTGGTGGCCGCCTCACCGCAGGCTGGCCCGTGATGCACAGCAGAACGTGCGACAGCACCGCTTGGCACGTCGTTCCAATCAGCAGCCCCTTGCAGGCATGCTGCAGCAGCTGGCAGCGCATCATGGTATGCCAGCCGATTTGATCCCTGCCCTTTTGCTGCAGGGCCAGGCCTGGGATGCCGTTCGCAAGGCGTGTGTGACGCCGCCCACCCCGCTCATCCAAGCCGCCGTCATGGCTAAAGTGGTGCGCTGGTGGATGGGTGGGAAGTTGAGTCCCGCGAGATGCTGAGCTGTTGGAAAGCCCACCCTGTAGCCACACACGCTGCCGCTGCTCTGATTGGCAGGAGCGCGGCATGCCAGGCACCGCATGCACCGCTGCCAACTTGATGCTGAGGCGGCGCCCCTGCACTACCGCTCAACCCCTCTCCGCTGCCTGCAGTACGGCTACCCCACCTGCTTCGAGAAGGAGTCTGGCGTGTACGATGTGAGCTATGCTGAGCTGTGGGAGTGCGACACCACCATTTGGCAGCCCATGGTTGCCGGCAAGGACACGGGGCTGACATGCTCCAAGGCCTGCCACAGCGCGCTGAGCAAGGTGAGAGCATGCCGACTTGGTGCCGCGCCATGCATGCTGTGCGCTGCAGCTCGCAATTAGCGTGATGAGCAGGCGGAGCGGCGTGCTGCTGAGCAACGCATGCAGGGCGCTTGGGTGCGGGCCTGCCCGCCCGGCAGCTTGTGCCCAGCCTGGACAGTTTGGCAGCACCCGCCTCCCAGGCTCACATGCGCACCTGGTCGCCCACCTCCAACTCCTCAGCTCCCGCACAACTCCCCCTCGTTGTCCGCAGGTGTCCCTGGACTGCATGCAGGAGCTGGTCAAGTGGGAGGCGTGGTGGAACACAGAGGGGCCCGGCTCCTACCAGCCCCTGCCC
The DNA here is from genome assembly GCA_009928355.1 of Chlorella sp. CH2018. Classification (NCBI taxonomy): domain Eukaryota; kingdom Viridiplantae; phylum Chlorophyta; class Trebouxiophyceae; order Chlorellales; family Chlorellaceae; genus Chlorella; species Chlorella sp. CH2018. The sequence goes on from VIYQ01000798.1 coordinate 16,354, forward strand.
CGCATCTGGTGAGCACCCCCAGGCGGCAGCGGCAGGGGAGCCTGTCAAGCGGTGGCGCCAAGGGGGCTTGTCGGGAGGCCTGGTGGGCCAGTTGCGCACACCGGCTTGGGCAGCGGCAACGTCGGCACCGGTCAGCAGGAATGCTAGTTCAGATTCAGCCCTTCAGCCGCGCCCCTCACCCCTGCGCTTTTGGTTGGTCCTGCCTGCCCGCAGGAAGGCTGCTTTTGAGCTGTGCGGCTTCCTGTAGCGAATGGGGAAGAGCGCTGATGCTGTGGCGATGGCCACAACTGCTGAGTAAGCCACTGGCGGCTGTCCAGCCAAGACGGCCGCATGCTTCTGCAGCCTGCTGCCTGGCGTTGCTATGCGCCCAGACCAATAAACATGCATTTTTGCATCACCCAATTTTATGCATTTCCCCCGATCCCTCATTCTTGATTGGTGATTGTTCTATTCAAACAGACCGGCCTACCCACAGCTGCCCAACTGCATCTTGCACTCCTTGCCCCAACTTTCATGTCTCACACCGCCGGCTAGTCGCTTTTGAAACAATTCCGCTGCTGCAACCAAGTACTTGTAATGCATGCGCGCCGCCCTGGCAGGCCTGGACGGCACAGCAGGCATTGGTGGCGGGGCGCCGTCAGCGCAGTATCGGAATGCTGGTGCGGCAGAGGCTCTCTGACTGCTTTCTACTGCCACCCACCATGCGGCTGCCTGCGCTCCTGCTGCTGTTGGGTGCAGCCAGCCTAACCGGCTGGCCAGCCCTGGCCAGCGAGTATGACCCTCACCCAGCCGAGCGCGCCACCTCCTTCTTCGAGGGCTGGATGACGCGGTTGGTCATGCCGCCAGCTCATCTATTCGCAGCCGGCGCTGGAGGGGGCGCTGGCGCAGCGGCCTCGGACGGCGACGGCGGCGGCGGCGGCGCTGCCGAGGCGCCCACGCCCCCAGCTTCCGTGACGCTCGTCATTGGAGGCATCCCCAACGCTCCCTCCACTTGGAACCGAACGCTGGTCACCATGGCAGTGCAGAGCAGCAGGTGCAGTCTGGGTGTGGGCACAGGCAACAGGATGGGGGCCGGAGCGGCAGCGCTGCAGGGCTTGACAGCACACTGCACCCACTGCGTGGCGCCCGCTGGCACCCACCCTCTCCCTCTCTCCCTTCAACTTGCAGCCCTGCGGACCCAGCCCCCACCACCTACGCGCTGCGCAACCTGCAGCTTCGTATGAGCGCAGGCAGCAGCGGCGACCCTCCCACCAGTGCTCCCAGCTTCGCTTCGCCTCCAAACTTCACTGTCGCCTCTGCCGACGGCAGCCTGCTTTGGTCCATGAACGGCGATGAGTGCGAGCTGCGAGCGCGCTTTGACAATGCCACGCTGCATGCACGCTGCGATGGGCCGCCCATGCTGTGGAGCAAGGATGGCTACGGCCCCGAAGGTGGGTGCGGGTGGCATGGCGGAAGCTGGGCAGGCACAGCTGGGGCAGCGGTGATGCCCGGCAGCTGCCTGTCTTCTCTTGCTTGACAAGGTTGAGGTATTGGGATGCCTCAGAGCTGCGAGCACACGCATGCGTGTTAAACAGCTGGCTGAGCCACTTCAGATCACTACCCTCCCCTGCCCTTGCAGGCACCGCCGCCCTGCTGCCCCTGGCCATCACCGGAATCCACCACTTTGTGCACTCCCTGGCCACTCCCATGCGCTACAAGCTGCGCCTGGGGGGCGGCCCAGCTGTGCGCGGCCGTGCGCTGGCTCACTTTGAGAAGGACCGTGGCATCAGCTTCCCCTCCAGCTGGCACTGGGCTCAGGGCATCAACGCCAGCTGGAGCGAGCAGGCTGAGGGTGCTGCCGCCGGCGCCGCTGCCGCCAGCGGCGAGGCAGGGTGCCGCCCTGCGGCTGACTTGGACAGTAGTGAGGATGCCAGCGCAGCTGCTCTCAGCTGCGGGCCCGTGGCCAGTGTGAATGGAGTCTTCACGCTGGCTGGTGGGCCGCCGCCCACGCCGCTGCCTGTACCGGAGGGCTGGCTGCCCGATGTGTGGCTGCTGGGAGTGCGCACCCGCACCCGCAGGTGGGCTGGGGGTGCGGTGTTGGGGGAATGCACGCAATGATTGCGGATGGGATCAATGATTGGTTGGAGTGCCGGGCATTGCCCGCCTAGCAAGCTCAGCGTGCTCCTGGCTCGGCAGGCTGCTGTTCACCGCCCTCCTCTCTTGTTCACCCACGTTGGCGAACCCCCGCAGCAGGCTCATGCTCACCCACCCTCTCTTCGTGTTCGCCCCTCTTGCCGCAGCTGGGACTTCCGCCCCTACGACTCAGTGTTCACCTCCCAGGCTAACCCTTGCAAGTCGGAGCTGGTGCTGACCGCCACCCAGCCGCTGGCGCAGCGCGCGGTGGAGGTGCAAGTGAGGGGCACATTGAGGGGCAGGGTGCAGCTTGCAGCTTGCAGCTGGCGGCTGAGAGCCGGAAAGAGAGGGCAGGGCCTCAGCGGCTGGCAAAACAGCCAAGGCGCACGCGGGGCTGGGCGGGGCGGGGCAGAACAGTAAAGCAGTGGTGCCCGGCCACCTCACCGTCTGCCGCCACTTCGCTTGCCACGCGTCTCCTGTTGAATCGCATTGTCGGCTGCCGCACACTTGCCTGCGCGGTGAGCCCATCTGGCCACCCTTCCCTCCACCCACATACAGCTGCACGCCCGTCCCGAAACCTTTTCCGCAATCGACTGCCCCACCACCAGCGGTTTCAAGCCCCTCTCAGTCGAGTCCTTCACTGCCTACGCCTCTGGTGCGCATGCCATGCGCTGACTCGGTTTTCGGCTGACGGCCAGCACTGGTGACTACTGCTGCCGCTGCTGCCCTGCTGCTGCCGCTGCCGACCCTGCTGCCGCTGCCGCCCCTGTTTGGGCAAGACGGCGTATTGCCAAGCCGTTGCGATGTGCCGGCATGCCTACTGCGCTTCACTCCTACCAGCGCCCCTTCTCACCCCCACCTCCCCACCTCCACCCCTTCCAGTGCGCCTCTACGAGCTGCACCTGGGCTGGCACGAGCGCGGCTGGGTGCAGCGCCGCCTGGTGGAGGCGTTTGAGGTCGCAGACGCGGGGCTGGAATTTGGGGGCGCCGCGCGCTGCAGCGAGGAGCAGCTCAAGTCGGCGGCGGCGGGAGAAACAGCAGAGGGGCCCACTGGAGGGTCGCTTCAGCTGGGCGGCGAGGGGGAGGGCGAGCCTGCTGTGGCGCCGGCTTGAATGTGCAGATGGCGTACCTGATGTTGGATGGCAGGCACCCCTCTCAACTGTAAAGCTGTTGATTGTTGGAGGGCAAAATAGTCTAGACACCTGGGCATGTCGAAGGCGCAGCGGCCGCAGCGGCGGCCTCCTGCTGCATCAGTGCCGCCGTCCCTGCGCCTTCCAGATCGTTGCACACTATCGCCATGCTGCTCGCAGCTTGTTTCATCGCCACGAGCGCTCTCAATGGGCGGCGAAGAGGCTCGGCCAGGCGCCCTGCCGGCTTCCCTGCCGCGACAGCGCCGCCCAGCGCACCCCGTATTTTTGGAGGCTCGCTGTTGTGCGATTCTGGCAGTGCGAGGCCGCCCGCGGCAGCCAGTCCTGCCGCCGCAGCTGCCGCTGCCGCCGCCGCCGCCGCATGCAAAGCGGCGGCGCCCTTCCGCACAAGTATCAACGACCTGCCAGACGATCTTCTGGGTTTGATTATCACAACGGCAGCCCGTGAAAGCAGCAACCTGTGAGCAAGGCGCCTGCATTCTGAAGGATACGATGTTGACATCATAGCATGCTCCCACCGTGACCGTTCGTTCCATCTGTCTCCTCCTGCCCTGCAGGGCACCGGCGGCTGCTGCTGCGCAGGTCTGCAAACGCTGGAACGCTGTGGTTTATTCAAACAAGTGTGTTGAGCTGTGGCGGCACCAGAGCTCCAAGTTGGGCGGCCCCAGCAACCTTCCATTTGCACGCGTCTCCGCCCTGATCGAAACGTGGCACTTCATGCCAGCAAGGTCTGATGAGCAGTGCCGCCAGGCCGCTGCGGACACGGTGCCGGCCTTGCTGCGCGTGCTCAGCCCCCATCAGCTGACTGGGCTGGCGCTTGACCACGTGCCGCTCACAACAGCAGGCGTGCACGTCTTGTCACAGCTGCGCCAGCTGCGTGGGCTGGCTTTATTGATCGACGGCCCCGTGCCGAGGCACCGAGGCAACCTGGCAGCTGCCGTTGGCCAGCTGCCACACTTGGAGACGTTCATGTTTCGCGGCAATTCCGTTCCCCCCTCCCTGGCGGCCGCCCTCAGCGTGTTGCCGCGGCTGGCGCACCTGGAGCTGCACTCGGTGCATAGGCCTCTGCCCTCGCTGGAATGCCTGACTGCGCTGAGCGGTCGCCTCACAACACTGGACCTGGTGGAGCGCACTAGCAGCGATACAGGGCTGGTGCTGCCGCTGGCAGCATCCTTTCCCAAGCTGGCAACCCTGCGAGTCGGCGCACCCAAGCTGCAGGTGTGACGGGAGCCCGCCAGGCATACCTGAAGCGGGCATGCTGGTCGTGCAAGCTTTGCAGCTGGGCTGTCAAGCCCATCACTTGCGTGGCATGCGATCCAGCGCTCTGGGTAGCCGCCCCTTGCTCATTTGCAGATTGCCGGACAAGGGCAGCTCACTGTGAAGCGGGGACTACACGCGGAGTGGCCGCTATGGCGCGCCAGCCCTGATCCTGATCAGGACAGCAGATTTGGGAAGCTCCTTCCGGTTGTATGCGTGGAGTTGTGCCGCCGCGACGGGGGCAGCCTGACAGTTGTGGTGAGCAGCACACGGTTGACCGATGCCGGCAGTGTGGCAGCGCTGCTGCAAGCAACCGCCGCGGCAAAGGGCGGCGTGACAGACCTGCACGTGATGTCCTGCACCCTGGATCCTGCTGCGTTTGCGGGGTGCAGCACCCAGCTGGCGGCAGCCAAAGTGCTGTACATTGATGCCTGCGAGGGCAGTGACCCAGGATACACATTGGCGCCGGCCCTGAACGCTATCCTGCAGCAGACGCCACAGCTGCGGGATTTCTGTGTCAGTGGCGCTTCAGCAACGCCGCGCAGCAGGAGCCTCCGCACCGGGCCCCCGCCAGCCCTTGCAAGCCTGCACCATCTGACAAGGCTGGATCTCGTTAGCACCTGGGTTCCGCACTTGAACGGAGTGCTTGACCGGGTACCAGGTGGGCAGAAACGTCGACTTGTCACACGATGCTTGCAGCAGTCACTGCCTCACCTGGTCTGCTCGCCTCACATGTGCAGAACTGGTTACTCTAAATCTGCGCGGCAGCAGCCTGTCACGGTTGCCCCCATCCATGGGTTGCTGCACGCGGCTCACTGAGCTGCTGCTCGGTTACAACGATCGGCTGACATGCGATGGTGCCGATCTGCGTGTGCTGGCCTCCCTCCCAGCGCTGAAGCGGCTAGAGCTGCCCACCACCATGCCGGACGCAGCAACGGCTGCCCTGGCTGCTGCTGCGCCGCACATTGAGAGCATCAGCTGCCGCAGCTGGTAGCCAGGGCCTGCTGTGTGACACAGGCGTGTTCCCTGTCCATGTTCTGTTCTCTGTGCCGAATGTGCAATCAGTTCAAAGCATCACAGCTGCCCAGGGTGCATGGGCCGTGCGGCCGCTGCGCTGCCGCTGGAACCAATTGGAACCAACCCAGAGTGGTTAGCTGTGCACTCAAGCCCGTTCTGGGATTTTACTGAATTGCAACGGCCAATGGTCAGTTGAACGCCAGACTGAAGCCAGCGGGCACTGCTGCCAATGAGAGGGGGCTAGAGAGAATGTGTCAATGCATCGGTACGAATCAGAGGGGGTCAGGGGTCAAATAAATAGGCGAACGGCAGCTGCAGCAGCTGCCGCTGCGCTTGAGCAATGCAATACAGTACTTAAGGCTAGGCGAGGTTGTGCTTGAGCAGCGTGCGCCACAGGCTCCACACCCAGACTGAATAGGCTCCTGGGCTGCACCAGTGCGTGCACTCGCCCTTGGTGTGCCCGGCAGACATCATCACCTGGCAGAGCAGGGTGGGGGGCGCAGGAGGGCGGAGGGCGGCGGTCAAGGGTACAGCCCACACTGCGGCCCTTCAACAGTTGCGTCAGCCCCTCCCACTGGCTGCTCTGACGCAGGCTGTCGCCCACCCCCAAAAAGTCCAGCCCAAGTCTCAACCGCAAGGAGTCCCAGCTCACTGTGTTGTTCCAGGTGCGGTGGATGGGGATGCCAGCCGCGCCCATGATGGGGTCAGTCTGTTGGTGGAGGTGGCGGGTGGTACGCGCGGGTTATTGGCAGCAGCATGTGCCAGCAGCCCAGCATGGGCGAGTGAGCAGTGATGCCATGCATGCGGCATATTCTGCTTCGCGCTGTGCACAAAGGCCGCAGCGCAGGCATCCGCAACCCAAGCACACAGCAGCAGCAAACGTTTGCACACCATGATGTTTCGCCAGCCGCCGCGCGCCACGTGCTCGTTGCCGCCCGTGATCGTGCCGTCTGGCTGCAGCGTCACGTTCTGGAGCAGCAGCGGGGCCAGCCAAGGGAGCAGTTGCTGAGACAATGAACGGGGGATCTCACACCCGCGGTTGGTCTTTTGTCAACCAGCTCACCGGCAGCCACCCCTCCAACACGCCAAGCCATCGCACTTGCGTCGACACAAGTGCTGCCTACCTTCATGGGCACGCAGTGTCCGCCCTTGCCCACATTGTACAGCAGGGCCGGGGCGTCATCTGGGTGGGGGAACTCGCCTGCACATGTGAAAATCAGGCAAAGTAAATAAATCACGGGTGGGCGGGTAAGCTCGGCAGGCGGACATCAGAGTGCCGGCCACAAAAAGCATGGGGTGCATAGGTGTGCCGCCTGCCTCTGCAACATTCGTGCAAAGCTCGCCCGCAAACCAAACAGCACCCACGCGCGCACCGTTCTCGATGTCGAAGTGCTGCGGCGAGTTGTCGCGCCAAATCAGTGCGGGGCCGCTCGTTCCGTTGGCCACGTAATGGTCCGCCAGGGCCTGCCGTGGGGGTGGATGAAAGGTGAGGGTTCAGTTGCGGAGCCTGCTGCAGCGGCTGCTCCGGGCTGCTGCGGCAGCAGCATCTGGCGCTCTCTATTGATGTGCGCTGAGAGCCGCAACAGGCAGCAGTGCAGCGGCATTCCACACTGCCCCATGCACTGACGTCTGCACGCGCTCACCTGCACAAAGCCGCCGTACTGGCCTTCTTTTTTGTGATGCCTGCAACGAGTGTGGACGGGGAGGGCGCCAGTTGCCACAATGCAGCTCTGCGTGGCGTTGCAGGAGGAGCTCGCAAGCAGGACCACTTATGCCCGTCGCTGCTGACGGAGGCACACCTGCAACCATGCGCCTCGGCCACCACCCTCTGCTCTCACCACACCCCGATGTTGAGCTCAACACTGTCGCGGGCACTAACATAACCGGCTGTTCACAATTCACATCCCCTGACAGCAAAGCCAGCAAAGCCACTCACCACAGCCCGATATTGAACTCCACAACGTCGCGGCTGCGCGCCCCAAACACGCTGCTCATGCGCTGCAGCACGCGCAGCATGTGCGGCCCCTGGTTGATGCGCAGGTGGCACACCTGGACGGGAAGATGTGTGGCAGCAGCAGCTGGGGGTTGGGCGGGGGCGAGGCGGCCGCGCCCATCTCTGCTGGGCGCATGAGGCTGGACACAAGCTGGTACGGCAGTCGCCACCGCTGCTGCCGCCGCCGCACTTGCAACCAACCCTGCCCTGCGCGTGGTCCCAGCCACCCCCTGCCCTGGAAGCACGCACCATGCCGCCGCCCAGCAGCCGCGTGCAGATCGGGTGCTCCACGCCGCAGCAGCCGTCCCAGCCAGACAGGATCTCCTGCTGAATGAGCTGCGGGAGGCAGAAAGGGCGAGAGTGCCACACGAAGGGCATGTGGGATCCGGCATCTAAGCAGCACAGTGGCAGCAGCTTTTGGGTGTCACAACCATGGCTGAAGCAGCCAGCAGCTTTCAACAGCAGCAAAGCGTGCGGGACAGGTCAGCAGGTGCAGGCGCAGAAACAAAGTGCAGAGCAGGAGCGCACCTGCTCGCAGGCTGGCTCAGAGCAGAAGCGCTGCCCCTCAGGCCGCCAGTCGGGCTCTGGCCGATACTTCTCCGGCAGCACAAAGGGCTTCAGGAAGCAGGCCATCTGGCGGTGGAAGCGCTGTGGTGCAGGGTAGGCGGGCGGAGGCAGCAGCGGTTGGCGGCACGACACATCAAAAGGGGTTGGGGAATGGCTGAGATGCAGTAGGGGCCCGGATGCCAGCCGCTGCCACTGCCACGTGCTTGGCTATTAACGGCATCTCGCCGTCACTGGCACATGCGGCAGCCTCATGAGGCAGAAACGTGCAGCGGCAGCAGCGGCAGCAGCAGCAGCAGCAGCAGGTGACGCGGGCGCTTGCGCGTGCCCACCACACCTGTGCCTGGCTGTCGCCCACAAGCCACAGCGTGCGGCCGCGCAGCGCCTTCCACAGATCGCAGGGCACCATGCGCAGCAGCGAGTCGAAGCGGGGGTGCTGTCGCAGCATCCTGAACTGGCTAAACACGAAGAACAGGTTGCACTGCAGGAAAAAGGCAGGTGGGGGCAGCAGGGAGCCGGCAGGAGAATGGGTTGGGTGGCGGCTCGGCAACCACTGCCATGCAATGCAATGCCGCAGGCAGGCAGACAACCAAGCTACAGGCCAAAGCTTGCATCTGTATGCATGAATGCAGCACCGCCACCTCGCACATACCCAGCTAGGGAAGCGCCCACCTGTTCCAAGGGGCAGCCCCGCGCCATCAGCGGCGGCCCAAGCACGCCTTTTGTGCCATTCTGATACGCTGCCGCTCTGAACTCGTCCGAGCACTGCTGCACCACCACCTCTGCTTCCACCTGCTTTAGGGGTGGTGCGCCCGCCTTGACTGCGGCGGCTTCAGCGGCGGCAGCGCGGCTCGCGACGGCGGCGGCGCAGATGCCCGCCGGCTCCTCCGCCCTATCTAGCTGCACTGGCTGCCATCTGCCCCGAAGCTCTCCCCGCCAGCTCCAGAGGCAGGCGGCCAGCAGCAACGCGGTGGCGGCGACTGCGAGGGGCAGGACGCGCACTCGCTGCCACGGCCGCCCCACTGCTGCGACGAGAGGGGCCGTCATGCTGCTGAGAGAAGGCGCCCGCTTGGGAGGGGGAGGGTCGCTCTTCAAATGCCGCCGCCATCACCGGCGCCACGTGCTATGCACCTGCTGGCGCTCCTGCTAAGCAGGCTACTCCAGTCTGCGCACTGACTTCAAAATTGCGTGCATTGCCATGGAAGGCTACAGTACGCGACAATTTCACAGGATGCAGACGGGCTTGGACCCATCTTACCCCAGGCTCGAGCAGCATGCCGACCGCTCGGCAGGGCACGGAGATTTTCCTCACTACAATACGTCTCATTCCTCCTTTCACTTACCACGGTGCCATGGAATCACGAGGGTCAGACCGCTGCTGCGTTGTCCGCTGTTCTTCGCCCGCCGCCCGCTGCAGCCGCTGTGCCGACCACGCTCAGCAGCACTGCGGACAGATGTTACAGAGCCTGCCGTGGCCGCTCAGCATTGCAGCATAGGTCAGTGCAAGACAGGATTGAGAGGGTTGGAGAGGATGAAATGCAGATGGCAGGCAGCGGGAGAACACTGATGGAAGGTGAGGCCAGTCAGCAAGAAGCAAGTTCTCTTGACTAGTAGCGAAAACAGTTGGGAGTCTGTCACAGGTTGAAGAAGTCGTCGTCATCGTCGTCAGCATACTGCCGCCGCTGCTGCTGTTTGCCACGCCAGGCAGAGCCGCGGAACCGCCCCGCGCTGCGCTCTACATCTGCTGCTGCCTGCTCGCCCGCCCGCCGCGCCGCTGCCGCCGCCCGTTCGCCCGCCTGCTGCGCCTGCCACCCTGCCGCCCGCGCCGCCTGCTCTGCTGCCTCCGCCTGCCGCTGCGCTGGGGTGAGAAAGTCAGAGTAGCGCTGCCCACCAGCCGCAGAGGAGGTGCTTTCAGGCAGGGCAGCTGGGCTGGCATCCACAAAGCCCTCCAGCTCCCGAGCGCGCCCCCGGTTCTCGTCTGCAGGACGACACGTGGTGTGTGGAAAAGGTGAGTGCATTAGATGCTGGATCAGCGCAGCGCGCAGCGGTCTTTCAGCCATGCAGGCCATTCCTGCCCTCCCCTTGGCAGCCATCCCAGCCCGGCCCGGCCCAGCCCATGCAACCCACCCAGGTGCTCGTTGATGACTGCCGCCAGCCACTCCTGCTCCAGCGGGTTGAGCCCCTCTCCAAACACATAGCGGTTGATGCCCTCCTGCACAACGGAAATGCCAGGGGCCAGCGTGACGCTGCATGCAATGGTAATGCTGCCTGGCAGTGCATGGCATTGCAGCGCAGTCCAGTGGACGAGCGCAGCAGCAAGTGAGGGAGCACACGGAACGTGCCATGCACACACACACCACTCCCACCACGCCATTCCGACTGCTGGCGGGTGCACCCACCTGCAGAACCAGCTGGTACTGCGGCTGCCCATTCACAACCATGGGCACCTCGATGTCGGCGCCACGCAAGTCAGAGGCACGCCCTGCATCCAGGCAGCAATGGATGAGGGTGTAAAGCAGGCCAAGGCGGGCAGCGCCCGGAGCAACCGCCACCACGGCCGCCTTCAACCCTGCACCTGCGGCAGCGCAGTCGACGCCGCAGCACACCTGTGTGGCACCACACAATTGGAGCAAACACCGGCGATGTGAGGCCCCACCTGACACCTCCTTGCTCTGCCCCGCTGCCTCGTCCCACTCTGCCTGCCCCTTGCGTGCAAACGCCAGCTGCTGCTCGATGCTCCATGACTTGAGGTTGATGACCAGCCGCTCGCTGCAGGTATGGGGCAGTGCGGTGGCAGCACAAATACATCACTTCTGTCTGCCGCAAGCCCTTGCATGCACCCGTGCGCGTTCCTGCAACGACAAGCAGCCCGGACTGGCCATGCCATGCTGCTCACTCGCTCACCGGACGAACTGGCGGCCAAGGGCCTGCTTGGCCAGCTGCCAGCCCGCAGCCCAGAAGGGCAGGGAGAAGAGGCCAAACAGCAGGCCACCCCCCGCCACTGCAGAGATGGTCCAGAAAGCCACAAAGCTGTTCCATGCGATGGCAAAGGCGCCGGTGGCAACCGAGTCGCCGCTGCGGCAGGGAGAGGGAGGGGAAGGCGGTTGTAAACGTGTGGCAAGGGCGCCGTTGATGAGCATGGTGCGTCAATGCAAAGGCAACCGAGTCGCCGCTGTGGCAGCGGAAACAAACCAGTGAAGCAGGCTGGGCGGGCGGTCGCAAGCAGCACAGCACGACTGTCGAGCACGCAGCAGGTGCCACGGCATGCATGCTGAGCATTGATGCCACAGTGCTGGATAGCACACAGCAGCACTGCGCACAGCACTCACGTGAAGCCTGAGGGCGGGATGTCAATCTCCAGGCGCGGCCCCCGCTTCTTCACCACAATCTTGCTGCCCGCGGGCCGCCGCCGGTTGATCTCTGCCTCGGGGCTGCTGTAGTAGGGCTCCGCCGCGCCCTGCTGTGATGTCCTGCAGCAGAAGGGTCGATACAGGCGCAGACAGCAAGTTATTTGCACGGCCGCTTATCGCACAGACAAGCCAGGCCAGCGGCCGTACAGCTGTCTCTGCCTGCTACGCAGATGACTTTGCCGTTGGTTCTGCCCACCCACTCCTCCTCCCGCCCGCCCTGCCTCTCGCCTTGCCGGCCGCGGCTTGCCGCTCAGAATGGCCGCCGCCTCCTCAGCCGGCATGCGGTCCTCAGGCACGGGCTCCAGCAGGCCTTCCAGCACCGCCTCCAGGCGGGCCCCCATTTTCACTGCGGAAGGAGGGGCAAGCAAAGTGGTTCGTGTGCATCATGCGGGGGGCGATCTGCTGTAGCCAGCCGTGCCCTAAGCACATGACATGGCTGCAATCAGGCTTCAGCAGAATACCAGCGGAGCACGCCAGCCGCTTCAGCTACAGCGGATCGGACCACACCAGCTGCCGGAAGCACACCTGAGCTGAAGTCGGTGCGCATGCGATCCACCGGGAAGGCGCTGGGTGGCCGGCCAGACAGCAGGAACAGCAGCGTGCCGCCCAGGCCGAACAAATCGGAGGCAGGGGAGGCTGCGCCGCGGAACTGTGCACCAAAGGACAGCAGAAGAGGGAGGAACGTGAGGGGAGGTGGTGCGGTGTAACACCAGCGTGCTGCCCAGACTATACGAATCAGAGGCACAGCGGACTCCCCGCGCAGAGCATGGCACAGCACGAGCTGTTAAGTGGTGGAGCGGAGAGCCCGCACTGTGTCGCCGCCACGTGCCACAAGCCTTGAGCCATGCCCAGCGCAGCACACCTGCTCAGGCGCCATGTAGCCATACGTGCCCACAATGGTGCTGCCCAGCGGGTCGGCGGCGGTTGCTGCTGCGGCCTGCGAGGGGGGAGGGACAAAACACATGCGGCGCGACATCAAGCAGAGTTGTAGGGGCGGTGGACTGCTCGGCAGGAGGGCTCCCATGCACATGTCCTGGCTGCTGCAGCCAACAGTAACCGCATCAACCCTAACCAACAGCATGGCAGCAGCAATATGAGCGGTACAGGCCTGGCTGGACGCCCACGTGCCGCAGCAGCACCCTGCTCTCTGGCCCACCTGCACGCCGCCAAAGTCCACAAGGTAGACCCGCCCCCCGGTGCGCCCGCCCTCCAGCACAATGTTCTCCGGCTTCACATCCCTGCATGGACAGAGAATGCGACAAAGCCTGGCTGGCTCAGCAAGTAGGATATCACAGGCGCAGACGGCTGCGGCAGCAATGCATGTCCACTGCTGCCTGCCTGCCTAAAATCCTTGAGATGTGCAAGGCATGCGCACATGCAACTGCTGCTTCCGGCACACGCCTCACACGCTCACCGGTGGATGACGGGCGGGCGGCGGCTGCCCAGGTAGCCCAGGATGTCCAGCAGCTCTAGTGCGATACGGGTGACCTGCTTTTGACAACTGGGCAGGCAAGTCTCTCGGCCTGGCAGCAATCGCAACGCAAGCCAGCCTGTAGAAAGCCAGCCTGTAGAGTCGCCCTGAAGGGCTAGGCCAGCAGAAGCCGATAGCAAGCCATGACCGCACCTCAGCCTCATCGGCCCGCCAGCCAGAGGCCACCAGGTCTGCCAGCGACTTGCCCTGGGCCAGCTCCTGTGCCAAACAGGGCAGCAACACGGTGTGATTGAGACACAGACCTGGTGAGAGGGCATGGCAGCACGAGCGCGTGCTGGTTGCAGCAAGCCAGCCCCGGCCCAGCACAACTGCCGCACGCCCGGCAGCAGCCCCCACCTGCACCAGCACAAAGGCACGGTCCTGCTCCGTGTCCTGCTCAAAGTACTCGAGGTACTGCGAGCCAAGGGGGAGCGGGATGGCAAGGGTTTGAGCAGCGGCAGCACCAGCAGCTCCGGCAACACGATGTGTCTGCACCGGCAGGCTGCCACAAGCAGGCTGTCCCTGGCAAACTGGGCCAGCAGCAGGCGGCAGCAGCAGGCGCAGCCCAGGCAACAACAGCCCGCTGCTGCGCTTGCCTGCGGGATGCCGGGCTGGCTCAGATTCTTGAGGATCTGGGCCTCCCGCTCAAACAGCTCCAGCTGCTTCCAGTCCCGCAGGCTGAGCAGCAGGGGCGCGGGGCAGGGGCAGCAGAGCTGAGGCATGGGGCCCCCAGGCAGGCTGCCCACACACAGCTGGAATGTCACAGCACCAGGGTGGGCGCGCACATGCCACAGTAAGACAGTGCACAGGCTCAGGTGCAGACGGCAGCCAGCAGTGCAGAGCAGCAAGGCCTGGCCACCCCTAGTTAGCCCACCTGCGTAGGCTGAGCACCTTAGCGGCCACGTCGCCGCCGCTGCCATCGGTGCGGCGGCAGCGGTAGGTGGTGCCATTGCCGCCCCGCCCCAGCAGCTCCGCCACCTCGTACTTGCCGCCCAGCACCGTGCCGGCGGGCAGGTCTGCAGGCAGGCGGCAACCAGCGCAAAGCTGCGTGTGCGACGCGATCATGTGCAGCGCTGTTGCGATGCGCAGGTGGCACGCTTGCACGCTGCTGTTGGCACTTATACATCCCACGATGAGCATCTCCAGCTGACCCACAGCAGCTCTGCCGCCTGCAGCGCACCTATCTGGCCCGGTAGAGCGCCACGCGCTGCAGGAACGCCCGACAAATCAGGCCCGGGCCCGGCCATCGCCCGCAGCGCCGGCGCCTTCCGCCGGTGCCGCCAGCGCCGGCAAGAGGGCTGCTGCGCCGCTGCATGTCCCATGATCGACGTGCCATTGGCGTCAAAGGGCCGGGACAGGCCGCTGGCCTGCAGTGGGCGCGGCCGCGCAGGCTGGCCTGCAGAGGAGGGGCGCGGAGACAGGTAAGGAAGGTACGTCAGTTGTATAAATGTCTCGGGAGCATAATGGGAGCAGCAGGGGGCGCGCACCTGCAGCCGTGCGAACGAGCGCGCTGCCAGCCGCCAGCTGCTGCATTGTGGCGGTGCCTGCGGTGCTCCGTAAGGTGGGCCAGCGCTCCCACCGAAGATCGGAGGCGCGACACAGCCGAATTGCACCCGTCAAGCCGACCATCCAGTCAGCAGAGATGACGGGGTGGCGGGGGCCTCATCCCCGCCTGCTAGCACAGCCACTGTTCCGAGCATCGCTGCCACAGTTACCAGCAGCAGCCCGGGGGCGCCACGAGCGGGTGTGCAGCAGGAGTCGTCTGGAGCCATGGCCAAGGCGGGCGCTGAGACAGCCGCAGCCGGCCAGGTGAGGGCCGGGGATGGCAGCGATGCAGGGGCGGCGCCGTTTGCAGCGCCTGGGCAGGACCGAGCGAAGGCGGCCTCTCACCTCAGCCGCCCAGCGGGGCTTGGGGGTCACGCATTGTCAACCATCGCACCCTCCGACACGATTTCAAGGGGCAGCGCGGCGCTGCGCGGCTCCCAGCAGCCGAGGGGCCTGTTGGCGACAGTGCAGTCCCTGCTCCCGGCCCTCGGCTGGGCCTGGGTGCCGGCGCGATCGGGCCCTGGCCCGCTGAAAACGGCATGCATCCGGCCTTGGAGCCTGGGGCTGGCAGCGCCGCCGCTGCTGCCGCCACCGCCGCAGCCCACTCGTGGCCGCCGCCGCCTCGCCCCGCCCTCCCTGCGCAGGAGAGCCTGGCCCAGCTGAAGAGCGACGGCAACTCGCACTTTGCCAAGAAGGAGTACGATGCCGCGCTGGCCGCCTACGACAAGGCGCTGGGCATGGTGCCTGCCGACGCCGCCGACGCCGCGCTGCTGCACTCCAACAAGGCCGCCTGCCACATGATGCAGAAGCGGTGCGTGCAGCGGGAGGATCGGGTGTGCGGTTGATGAGGGGATGAGTGGATTCCCGCTGAGTCCAGCTGTTGCAGCGGGGGGAAATGCAGCAGGCAGCAGGCAGCAGGCAGGCCGCAAGCTGTGGCGCAGCAGGTGTCTGCGCTGTCGAAGCACGGCTGTCACGGGCCAGGTGTGTGTGCCGCCCGCACGTGCAGGTACAAGGACGCCGTGACCGAGTGCTCCGCGGCGCTGGAGGGTCAGCCGAACTTCTTCAAGGCCCTGGTGAGCTGAAGTTAAAGGCACCTGCCTGCCGTGTGTGCCGCGTGTTCACGTCAGAGTGGCTCTCCTGGGGGGACCACACCACCCTGCACCCTGCCTGCCGCCTGTGATGCGTGTTCACGCCACAGTGTTGCAGGCCGCCTCTGTGCGCCGCTGCAAATAAACCTCGCTGAGTGGCCGCTGCTGCTGACCAGCCTGCATGCCCCGCTTGCCGGCCACCCGTCCTCGTACCGCAGGTGCGCCGTGCCAAGGCATACGAGCAGCTGGGCCAGCACAAGCAGGCGCTGGCCGACATGCAGCGCGCCAACCGGCTGGATGCCGCCACCGCAGAGACGCGGGTGCGCACCTGATCTGCCGCCCAGCACGGGTTGTCTGTTCTGGCTGCTGAGCACACTGCTGGCTCATGATGGCATGCGCTTCAACCCGCTGTGCCCCTGGGGCTGGGGCACCGGCATGTGTTGTGCTCAGCTGCCTTCCCTGCCCGCACACCTGCGACGTCCCCACCCCCGCCTGCTGTCGCGTGTGACAGGAGAACGAGCGGCGCCTGCGCGATGCGGTGGCCGGCAAGAAGCCTGCTGGCATGGGCAACGGCCTTCCCAAGAAGGTGTCTGCTGGTGCGCAGCTGGTTCTCAGCTGGGGAGCTGACTGCCGAGGCGGTGGCCGCTAGCTCTGCCTCTGCGTGTGCTGCCGCACAGCTTACGGAGCGGGCACACCTGCCGCAAGGCATATGGACGGCTGCCTAGCTCTAAACAAAGGCGCCGACCTCATGCACCCGCCACCGCCCGCCCCACCTCTGTTGCAGTGCCCACCAAGGCGCCCGCCAGCGGCCGCCAGGTGGTGTTCCCCGCCAAGCTGTCCATGGGCGACGACACCCGCTTCCTGCAGGTGCTGCTGCTGCTGGTGGTGATGATGATACTCGCCTGCTGCTGCTGATGATACTTGCCTGCTGCTGCTGCTGATGATGATACTTGCCTGCTGCTGCTGCTGCTGCTGCTGCTGCTGCTGCTGATGATGATGATGATACTTGCCTGCTCTGCTGCTGCTGCTGCCGCCTGCCTGCCCTGCTTGCCTGCTCTGCTGCTATGTATGCGGGGCTTCACCCCAGCCCAGCTGTCCATGGGCTCTCGGCAGGTCTGGGGCAGCTCTGGTTGGCAGAGCCAGAGTGGCCCTCCCCCTTGCACCCCGCTCTGCCCTGCGAACCGCACCGGAGCTGCTGTTGCTCTGCTGCTGCTCCTGTGCCAGCTGCCGCTCACCTGCCAGCACGGTCCCCCTCACCCTGCCGCAGCTGGTGCCGGGCGTGACCTACCTGGAGCTCATGCCCCACTCCTCCTTGCTGCTCTGCCCCGCCATATGCCTTACCTGATGTTTGTTGTGCCACTGCAGCTGGTGCCGGGCGTGACCTACCTGGAGCTGATGGAGCATGTGCGCCAGCTGTACCCCGCCGCCGGCCCCTTCGTCCTCAAGTTTGTGGACAAGTGAGCGTAGTTTGTGTGCTGCTGTCCTCAAGTGTGTGGACAAGTGAGCGCGGCTTGTGTGCCGCGGCCGGCGGGGTGTGTGTGCCGCGGCACCCGCCCGCCGAGGTGCCTGCAATGCGCGGCTGCACATGCTTCAAGCCGGCGTTTCAGTGTGGGGCAGGGGGGAAGCCAGCTGTGCATGCTTTGGTGCAGAGCCCTGCTAGGCCTGGTGCTCATGCCCCTGGCTGGCATGCCGCTGACCAGCTGCTGACCAGCTGCTGACCAGCTGTTGCTGCCGCTGTGCCCTGTCTGCTCAAACAGGGAGGGCGACCTGGTGACTATTGCTGGGGCGCGCGACATCCAGCGCGCCATGCAGGTGTGGGCAGCTCTCAGCATGCTTGCTGGCTATGTGGTTGGGGGCGCCGACTAGCCGTGTGGTTGCCTGCAGGTTGTGACGTGTGCACCTAGGCTGAGGCTCAACCACGTCCTGCGCTCTCTGTGTGTCCATTCCAACAGGAGGCGGTGGAGACGGCACAGCGCGGCGCGCGCAACGTGCCGCTGACACAGCAGGCGCTGCCGCCCATCCGCCTGCAAGTGGTCAAGGTGGCCAGCGAGGTGCGCTGGGGAAGGATGCGAGGAGGGGCGCCCTTGTTGCCTGTCGCCTGCTGCTGCTGGCCTGGCCATCTTGACTGGCGTGCTTGGATGCAGCAACCTGCCCTCTGGACCGCGGGTGTTGGATTTGCAGCCGGCTTCCCGCTGCAATTGGTTTGCCGCGGGCGGCGGTGCTGCGCCTTGCCTGCAGGGCGAGGCGGGATGATGCACGTCTGGTATGCCTGGCTGGAATCCGACACATTGCTGCGTATCCATTGTCCTGCCCACAGGCGGAGGTGCCGCGCATCCCTGAGGACGAGATGATGTACGTGCAGCAGATGCTGGCCCAGGTGCAGAAGGCGCAGGAGGCGGCGCGCGCACGGCAGGTGGCGGCGGCGGGAGAGCCCGAGGAGCAGGCGCAGCCGGCGGTGCAGATTGACGAGTGGATCCTGCAGGTGGGCTTGGGGTGGGATGTCAAGCTGCACAACTGGGTGCAGGTGGGCACAGGGCCCGGCACTGGGGCACACTGTGGCAAGCTGCTGCAGCAGTCACTGCTGCAATGCTGCTCGTTCCTGCACCCGTGCAGCTTGCGAAGGAGCACCGTGGTGCGCCAACTTCTGCATCCTCCCAATCACCCCCTCACTTTGTTGTGCCTGCGTTTCCCATGTCATCCGCAGTTTGTGGAGCTGCTGAAGGAGCACTGCGGCATCGACCCCGACAAGCCGCTCGAGTGCCAGGAGGTGCGGCTGAGCTGGGCGGGGTGCCAATGGCTGCTGCTGTGGTGCTGCCTCCGCCGCCTCTCTGCCACTGCCGCCACCGAGACGCGCCGCCGCCGCCGCCGCTGCTGCACCCCTCAGCTGCTGTCGCTAGTCATGACTTTGGCGGCTGCCCTCCTGTCTGTTGCAGGTGGGCCAGGACAAGCTCAACTCTGCCTTCACCGAGATGATGCGGCAGGACCCCAAGGCGGATGCGCTGCTGGACCAGGCCATGGACAAGTTTGAGGCAAGCTTGTGCTTTGCTGGGCAGAGCGCTGCAGCTGTCGATGCGTGCTCCCTCTTGAGCTGCACCGCTGCACCGCTGGGCGCTGGCGCCTTGCATCAGGTGCATCGCAGTCTGGTGCTGCGGCCTGCAGGCATGCTCCCTGTTGACAGCTGCCCTGGCATGCACCCCCCCCTGCGCCCTCTGCTGCAGGACCAGGTGTGCTACGGCATGTACAACCAGGCCACGGTGCACCAGTACCGCGCCGAGTTTGCGCTCTTCAAGGCGGCACGGGAGGGGCAGCCTGCCAGCGCGGTGGCTGACGAGGCGGAGGCCCACCTCAAGGCAAGGCAGCCTGGGTTGGGGTGGGGCTGTGTTGTGCTGCTGGGTCTGGCCTGATGGTTCGTGAGGGGCAGCAGGAGGCAGCCCTTGCCACCTGCCGCTCACAGGCTTCGCCCCGCCGCCACCTCTCCCACCAAGCAGAAGGCGGAGGCGCAGCTGGATTCGGCGCTGGCCTACAAGTCGGCCTTCCTGGATGGCTACCTGGGTGAGGCTGCAACAGATGGCTGGCAGTGCACTGATAACTCTGCACCACGCGAATGAGCAGTGCAGCGATACCTGGGGGCATGTGCGATGTGGTGTGCAGCAACTGGTCAGAGGGCCACCTTAGACGTCGTGTTGACCAATTCATACATGCTTACTGCGCGTTGATTCGCTGCTGCAACGTTAACGGCGGCGACATCGGCCGCGCGGCCACGCCTGACATCCCATGCTGTGCTTGATGCCACGCTGCCCCTTGTGCCCCTCCCCCCCACCCGCGCAGGCAAGTCTGCCCTGGCGCAGCTGCGCGCCAAGATTGCGGCCAACTACCTGATCAGCCCCGTGCCGTGAGTGTGGGGCACTTTGTGGGGGCCGTTTTGCATGGGATGATCGACATGTGGCAATCAGCCTGGGGCAGTTGACATGGCGATGCAAGCCGGGTGTGCACTGCCCCTGGGGCGAGTGGAGCAGCACAACCGACGCCCGCCGGCACTCCTGCACTCCACACCCGTGCCCTCATACTTCCTGCCTGCTTGGGTGCGCTTCTCTGTCTGTGCAGCCCGCGGGATGACATTGCGGATGCCAAGGAGCGTGCGGCGGCTGAGGAGGCGGCCAACAAGGAGGCACAGAAGGCGGCCATGGCGCGCGTCACCGCCGAGTCGGCTATGGTGGGGGGCTGGGCGTGGCTGGCCTGTGCGCGGCGTTCAGCGTGCGGAAGTGGAGCTGAAGGCGGCGTTCAAACGTCGGCGTTCAGCGTGCATTGCCGCACGTTGCCTGCGCTCTACCACCCCTCACATTACCCACCCTCTGCCTCCCTGCGCTCTGCCTCCCTGCCGTGCAGGCTGCCGAGGCTGGGTTTGAGGCTGCCTACGCCTTCATTGGCCAGGCCCAGGAGGCGATGAGCGAGGAGGAGAAGGCCAAGCCCATCAAGCAGATGAAGCCCACGGTGAGCGGGAGGGGGCAGCGTACAGGGCTGCTGCGCTGCTTGCGGTGTGGGTGGGTGAGAGGTCAGGGCAGCCGTTCTGACCATGCGTAAGATGAACAGATGACATCGAACATCCAGATGGATGCTGGCTGCACACAGGCCCATCACCGCCACCTGTGCAGCAGGATGGGTGTGCGGCGCACCCTTGGTCATGCCCGCCCAACCTTCGCGCGCGCCTCCAGCCTGCACCCAACTGCACAGCCCATCCCCAACCGGCATGCCTCGCCTCCCTGGTAACCCTTGTGCAGGCTGAGCAGGACCCCAACGACCCCGAGGGCCAGACCACCGTGAAGCAGAGCCTGCTGATAAACGTGAGGGGCAGCTCCGGCAGGGGCATGCACCACGGGGCAGCTCCGGCAGGGGCATGCACCACAATGGCTGTTGTTGCGGTCCTTGCTGCCTTGGGTGTGCGGGTGGGTGGGCAAGAGGGCCGCTGTGGGACGCTGCTTGTGGCGACCGAGCGGGGCGCTGACGGTGCGTGGCTACCTACCACCACCCTCCTGCCCCGCAGCACGGCAATGCCAAGTACGAGCACAGCATCCTGCGGGCGGCGGGCGGGCTGGACTGGAAGCCGCTGGTTGAGGAGGCCAAGGCCAAGTTCACTGAGGCGGGTGAGCAATTGGAGTGTGGTGTTGCGTTTGTTCCAAGGAGGTTTGTGTGGGAACAAGGAGAGCGGCAGGTCCACGCGCAGTGCATCAGGGCAGCTGCGTGCCGTCCCGGGTGGTGTCAGGCTGCTGCTCCCACTGCTCACCCGCAAGGCGCAGCGGGAGCGGGGGTTGAGGCAGCCTAGCTGCTGTCGCTGCCGCTCACCTGCCTTGCGCGTCGTTCCGCCCCTCTCCCCCACCCCAGGCGCGCACCCCATTGACATCCGCAACGCGCTCAAGGGCCACCCCTGCGCCGACCAGATGGCCGAGATCATTGGCCCCGAGCCGGTGAGCACGGCAGGCTCAGCCATGCCTTGCTGTGTTTGGCTGCTGTCACGTGGCAGCCTGCGCGTTACAGTAGTGTCCACCAGTGTGGAGGCACCCTGCGCCAGGGTGCCTGGTGAGCGGTGCGCTTCCACCGTTGCATTTGGCTCACCTGTCTTTACTCTCCCCCGCCGCCTCCCCCTCGCCACCTGTGTTGCAGGAGCCGGAGGCGCCCGCTGCCGCCGCCAGCGAGGAGAAGGAGGCTCCCAAGGGTATCCCCTCTCTGGGCAAGCCCAAGAAGAAGGAGGAGGGCAAGTGAGGCGCCCGGCCGTGCCATGTCTCCCAGCCCTAGGGCTAGCTCCTGGGCTCGTTAACCTGGCGCGTGCCCGGCGCCGGGCACTTGCCCTTCCCTTTGAGTGAGAAGCCAAGATACGAGGGGGGCCTTTGGCGGCGGGGTGAGTAGGGCAGGCTGCCTGGCATGCCATGCTGGCCGCCGGGCTGCGTCCCTTGCGCACCCAGCCTCACCCGCCCTCCTCCGTCCAAACCGCACAACACAACACCCCTGAACGCTCATGCCACGCTATACCACTCTCTGCTGCTGCTGCTCCACCCATTTTTTGCCCCTCACACCGCTCTCCGCTGCCCGCGCCCGCTGCCATTGCCGCGGGCCGGCCCCCGGCCACCGCTTTCTCCCCAGTTCATACTTTCTCTGAAGCCCCCCTCCCCCCACATTTCGTTTGCCTCACTGCTCCCTAGCTGCGCGCTTCCCTGCTGCTCATCCGTTGCCCGCTCGCGGCGCCAAGTGAGGCGCCCGCCCACACAGCCGTGCCTGCCGC
This sequence comes from Chlorella sp. CH2018, assembly GCA_009928355.1. Taxonomy (NCBI): domain Eukaryota; kingdom Viridiplantae; phylum Chlorophyta; class Trebouxiophyceae; order Chlorellales; family Chlorellaceae; genus Chlorella; species Chlorella sp. CH2018. The sequence continues at coordinate 38,233 of VIYQ01000798.1, forward strand.
AGACCAATAACACCCTTCAACTGCTTTACAACACGACGCGGCAGACTGTAAATGGACACTGCAGTCGTGTGGCAGCAAGCGTTGGTGCTAGCACTGACAAGGGCTGAACTGCCTGAGGCTCAGGTGCTGCCGCTCAAGCTGCTGCCGCTCAAGCTGCTGCCGCTGCTTGCCCTCTGCGCTGCTCATTGCTGCCACTGCCGCCTCTGCCGGCTTCGCCCCGGCCTGTAGGCAGTCAGTGCAGCAGCCTGGACTTGAGCAAACCTGTTCAAGCGCCGACGCCCGGATCGCAGCCGCAGCGGCGGGCAGTGGAGCAGGTGTGGTTGGCACGCCTGACGGGCATCGGCTTCTGATGTGCAAGCCCATCCAAGATGCAGTGATGTGCGGATGTGGGGAAAAGAAGAAGAGCAGGCATCCACCCCTGGGCCCGTGCTTTCTTCCCCGGGTGATTGGGTCGCGATTTTCCTCATCTTATTGACGGAATGACTTCCAAACCACCGTCCCGCGCCCTGCCCTCCGTGCCCGAGGACGGTGCGCTCGAGCTGCCACCCGCCCAGGCAGCGCAGGTGGCCTCGTCTCGCTCACGATGGGCCAAGGGCTCCCAACGGTGAGCGCAGCAGGGTCTGGGCCACCGGCTGCACCAACGCGCTTCCCGGCGCTGCACCGATGGAGGGTCCCGGCCGCCCTGGGCCCCCCGCTCGCCCTGCGCTTGCACTGCAGTGCGCGGTGCGTTGTCTCGGCCGCGGGTGAGACCGCCAGCTTCTCTCCGTTCTCACGCCGCCCGCCGCCACCGCCCGCCGCCGCCGTTGTTGCAGCCGCCGTCGCAAAATGTCCACCGACCAGACCAACCAGGAGCTAGTGATTGAATCACTGGAGGCGCTTCTGGACGCTGCGCTGGGAGAGAACAAGCGCCTGCGCAAGCAGCTGGTGGGCCCAACCAGCCCAGACGGCTCGGGTGAGGCTGGTTGCTTGCCGCTGCACTGGCACCCGGTGATGGATCCCGGGGATCCATCCGGGATGGAACCCCACACGGGTGGCCCTCTCTTGCTTTGGTTGGTTGCACGATACCTGCGCCTGGCAGGTCAAGCAGATCCTTCATGCGCCGCCTCCACTGACAGGCGGCCTCGCGAGCGGCCTAGTCAGCTACGCCTGACGTCATGCCCCCAACTTGCATGTTCCGTGCAGGCATGAGCCACGATGCCCCCCAAGCCACTCAGTGCCCCAACTGCGAAGGGCGGCTGGTGCTCGCCAGTGAGTGCGCCGCATGCCCCTTGCCGCATGCTTGGGGCAGGGCTCGCTTGTGCTACAGGCGACGAGCGCAGCAACTGGCTTGCTTGAAGCTGCCTACATTGGGTCGGCGGCCCAGACATGAAACAACCGGCACCTTCAGCTTGCTCAGCCCTGCAACGTCTGCCAGTGCAGCGATGCAATGTCTGCCAATGCAGCGCTAGCGTCTTGCAGCATCTGACCAAATGGCACGTGTGCACACACCCTGCTCCCCCTTGCAGAGGCAGAGGAGGCGCCGACCTCCGCACAAGGCGGCGCGGGCATGCGCTGCCCGCGCTGCAAGGCCGCCCTGGTGCTCATTCAAGGTGTGTGGCACGGCCTGTCAGGTGCAGTCAGCTGGCTGGGAAAGGTTTGGACCTAGGCCTGCGCAGCACGGCACTTGGGGCAGGTCAGCAATGGCAAGGCGCCATGCTCTGAGGCAGGCGGCCTGCATGGGCCCACCACATCAGACAGCTCTCCGACTCACCTCACGTGTCCCTGTCACCCTGCAACAGACGCATCGGCGGACGCGGAGACCGCGTGAGGCGGCGCGGCGCGCCATTTAGGCAGCAGCGGCTGCAGCAAGCTGTGCTTGCGGCAAGCAGGCGGCCAATGGCGCTGCTGCAGCATGCCGCAACGAGCGCAGCGGCGGCGCAGGGGGAATGGCGGCATCTTTGGGCTGTGTCCCACCCCATGTGCTGCATTGCTGCATTGCTGCATGCCACGCGAGCATGCACTGCCGTGCAATTGCAATGCAGCACATGCAGACCAAGATGTCTGGCAAATGTTGAGTGGAAAGCAGGCAGGCAGCAAGAGCTGTGGGCGCATGATGCCATGCTGGGAAGCTGTGTGGGCATTGAGACTGCTGCACCGTGTGAGCAGCGGCAGCGGGGGTTGTCAATCCGTGCGATTCGTTTTACAGTTCGATTGGAAACAGGCTTGAGCACGCCTGGTTATTGTTGTGAACTGTTGCTTTAGAATGGCTGGATGAAGAACGGGGCGCCACCAAAGTGCAGCATTATGTGCTTGGCACTAGGGGCGGCA
>VIYQ01000799.1:0-16963 GCA_009928355.1 Chlorella sp. CH2018
AGGGGCGGCAGCCCGCACTGCTGCCAGGCACTGGGCAGCAGCAGCAGCAGCAGTAGCAGGGGCGGCAGCCCGCACTGCTGCCAGGCACTGGGCAGCAGCAGCAACAAGCGTTGCCGGCATCACCACAGCAGCAGCACCCCAGGCCAAGAGGCAGTCAGAGTGGATCTGCTGCGTCGGGCCCTGACAGGGCAACTCCACAAGCCCGGCTCACCAAGTGGGCAGCTGCCAGTGCTGGAGACAGCAGATGTGAATGCCAACAGCCCAGTGTGAAGCAGGCACCACCTGCAGGGCTACCACACCAAAGTGTGGCCACTGAAACGCGGGGTGTTCTCACAACTGATTGAGCTGCATTCAATTGGGGCACTTGCCACCCATGCATCTCTCTCATTACCAACTGTCCCTGCTTCCCTTCAACAGTCGCTGCCACCGGGGGCGCTGCCGCTGCCCCTCGTGAACCAGAGCACGGCAGCAGCAGCTTCGGGGTAAGCAAGATTGAATAGTGGGTAGCATGACCGCAGGAGTGCAAGTCCGCTGCCCAACGCTGCCCAGAAAGATTCAAAGTGCTGCTGCATGACAGTGTGCTTCGTCTGTGCTCCTTCTATTGCAATGTGAAAAAAAAGAAAAAGGCATAAGACCAACGCGTCTACCGACTGAGCTAACGGAGCTTCGCCTACTGCTCCGTACGGGGCTCGAACCCGTGACCTTTGGCTATCTTAACATGCCACAAGAGTGCCCGTCCGGAGCCCGGGCAGACTTTCCTCCCGGATGGGAATTTCCTTGGGGGGGCCATGGTGCCAGCGTGTGCCTCCTCGTCTCCTGTCCGTCTTGCAAGGTGCATTACCCTTCAAAAAAACATTCCGCCGCCGTGGTGCATCGACAAGCAGCGGCGCCCCGGCTGAGGCACCAATAGGTTCCAGGCAAGCAACGCATGGCAACGCAGGCAGCACAAGAGTCAGCTGCTGCTCAAAACAAGCTGTCCGTAATCGGCCAGCTGGCGCCGCGAGCGCGTCGGCGATCGTCAGCGGCGCCACCTGCGCCAGCCACCTGCTGGCGAGCCATCTGCTGCAGCTACCGCCCTCACGCCGACAGCACCTCCTGCAGCCGCTGCTGCTGCTTGGGCTTGAGGGCGGCGATGAAGCCCTGGAACACCTCGGCCGGCAGGGCGGCCTGCGGGGGATGACGGGATGAGCACAGAGAGGTTGGCGACGGGGGGCGGGAGGCAATGCCCGAGGCCAGGGATGCCCGGGCGCGATCCAGGCCCCCGTCAGTCCACACCGGTTCTGCCCACTGCCAGCACCTGGGCAGTTTGAGCAGCGCTGCCACCCGCACCCTGCCACCGCTGTTGGCCGGCACACCCCTGCATGGCCACACCCACACACCTGCATCTGCTTCAGCAGCGCCGCCATCTGCTTCGCCACGTCGGCATCGACCAGCTTGTCGCCCTTGGCCAGCACCTGCAATGGACACAAAGAGGGTTGCCGTGGATCAGCAGCGGCGCCGGTGCTGGGCTGACACGCACGGCCCGCGCTCCCATCCAGCACCCACCTTGACAAACAACCCCCTCCCCACACAGCACTAACAAACGCCCTCAACCAAACCAAACCACCTGTGCATTTCAGAGGAATGCAAAGCAAGCGGCAGCCCAGCACCCACCTTGACAAACACCTCCACAATCTTGGGCAGGTTGGCGTTGTTGTCGCCCAGGATGCTGCGGGCAAGGATGGCGGAACAAGAGAGGATACCGGTGAGTGAGAGGGTGTCGCGCAGGAGCAAGCACAAATACCAGGTGGAGGAGAGGTGCGGCATGTGACACATGCCGCCGCCGCAACGAACGAGCAATGCACTTCCTCCGCAGGTGGGGGATGCTGGATGCAGCCCGGCAGCTGCCCACACCCACCTGTCTCCTCGAGCGCTACTTACTACTACACCCCTGTCTTCCCAAGGCGCAGCCAACCCTGCCTGCCCAAGGGGCAGCAACGCTCACCGCGGGTCGGAGCGCTGGATGAAGCCCAGCAGCTGCTTGTGCACCGCCCGTGCCTCCACGCCGTCCGCCTTGAGCGGCAGCTGCGCAGTGGGAGGAGGGCGGGGCGGGGTGGGACAGAGAGGCACGTGTCAGCCATACTGTGAAGCAAAAAACGTGCGACACGGCGCACTGTTTGTCCGCCCTAAGCGGCAGCGGCTAGAATGCGAGGCTGGGTGGCGCGGCCGCTGCATGGCTGCCTGCAATCATCCAGCTGGCTGGAGGCTCGGGGCAGCAACTGCGCCAGCTCAGGCTGCCCAGTGCAGCTTTGCATCGTTGCACAGCATTAAGCGCAGCGGCGGCAGCAGCAGCCCTGGCTTGCCTGCGCCACAAACATGCTGCCGGCGGTGGCGTCAATCGCGCCCGGCTGGTGCTCCAGGATCTTGCCCAGGGCTGCAACCAGTCAACCAATCAATCAATCAATCAATCACCGGGAGGCGCTGAGTTGACCGGGAGTGAAACCAGTGCATCAAGCAGGAGCGGAACCGGCCCAGACTGGCGCTCCAGAATGTTGCATAGCACAGATCCCAGGCACACAGAATGCCGCCGCCAGCAACTGCCCAACCCCAGCCAATATCGCTGTGTGTTATTGATTCATGAAGCAGCCTCCTCTGCCAGGCTCACCAGACACAGCGTTGTCAAAACACAGCTCGTTGTCGTCGCTGCGGGCATCCGGCGCCTGCGCACATAGCAAAAGCAGGGGCGGGCATACGTGAGAGCAGTGCAAGTCCTGTGGGACTGCGGGCGCCGCATAGGCAGCGTCTACAGGACAGCAGCGCAGCACTGGCTGCGCATAAAGTCGGATCAACCATAGGTTGATAAAAACTTGGTGAGAATTAGCAGCCAAGCTCTCCAGCAGCAGTCCAGCTGCCCCATCTGGACCAGCGCCAGCACCGTCTGCACCCAGCTGGCTGCGGCAGCCCAAGACGTCGCCCCAAACAATCCACCACAATGTGCCAAGCACAGCCATCAACCCATTGTCCCACCTGGATCAGCGCCAGCACCGCCTGCACCGCGGCCGCGGCGTGCGGCGCAAAGCCCTCGCTCCTGCAGCCAGGTGGCCAGAAATGCGGTTGATGAACACGCGGCGCAGATGCTGGTACCACGCTGCAGCGGCTGAACGTGGCTAAGGCGGGGCCAGACCCGCCACAGCTGACCCAGGTGCAGCGGTCCCGCTGCCTGCAGGACACAGCAGCGCCTGCCCCCCGGTGCTCACCGGTGCTGCGCAGCACAGCCCAGGCCGTAGACCGAGCACTGGCGCACGTTGACGTCGCGGTCGGCGCAGCCCTGCAGCAGCAGCGGCAGCACCTGCAGGGGGTGGAGGGGAGAAAGACATGAGTTTGTTTTGGCATTGCGGTGGAGGCAGGGTACTGGGCGGCTGGGGGTGAGGAATGGGTTCTGAACAACACTGCCCTGTTGGCGGTAGCATGAGCAACGTCGGCCAGCTGCCAAAGGAGGGCCGAGGCTTGAAAGGCTCACTGCAAGCCCTCTGTTGACCCTGGCGCTCCGCTGCAGTACCACCCAGCCCAGTTGCAGGCCCAGCCCAGTGACAGAGGTGCTCCAACCAGAACCAGAAGCGCACAGCGCAGTGAAATAGCAGCGCACAGCCCAGTGAACAGCAGCGCGGAGCCGCATCTCACCTGTGGCGCGTACTTGGCGCCACCCGCGGGCGAGTGCTCCAGCACGTCGTCCATAACGCAGATGGCCACGCGCCGCTCCTCTGCAGCAGGCAGGATGCGAAGCATGGAATTTGGTGTGCAGGCCTGCCACCCGCCGCTCCTCTGCAGCACATGGGCATGCCACGACGTTCACACGTGTGCGGACAGGAAGTGAGGCATTGAACTGGCTGCCCAAGCCAGCAGCCAACCACATGCCGCCGATCCATCTGTTGCTCCGCTGACTGCTCCGCCCAACCGCCTTGAGTGAGCAGCATGCCCGGCGCTGCCACGCGCCCACCCCACCCAGAACGCCTGGCATGCAGCCTGCTCAAGGCATGGTCTGTCGCGCAGCAATCAGCTGCCCAACCAACCCGGAAAGCGCCCCTTCTCCAGCAGCTCGGGCACTGCTGCCGATGCACCCAACCGTCAAACAACAGCACACGTTGTAGCAGCGGTTCAGCTGCCCAACCCACCAGGGAAGCGCCCCTTCTCCAGCAGCTTGGACACAGCGGGCATGAGCGCCTCCACCAGCGGCAGCGCGGCGTCCTGCATTGGCACGGGTGGGTTGGTGGGTGGTGCACCTGGGTCCAGCGAATGTGCAGATGGAGGTGCGGCAACAACAGGGTGGCAGCCCCCTGCAGGCCTCACCCCACAGCCGCATGGCGGTGGCGGTGCACACAACTACGGCTGGCAGAGAGCTCTAGCTATCCATGTGCCCCCCCCCAAACCCCTGCAGGCCTCACCCCATACAGCCGCAGGGTAGTGGTGATGCAGGAGCCCAGGGCGTCCAGCAGCTCCGTCTCTGCAATGGAGTGGGAACAAATGCATATGGAATGGATGTGGGCAAACACACAGGCACATACATGAAACAACGCCCGGCAGCTCCGTCTCTGCAATGGAATGGACACAAGCACACGAATGTGGGGAGGTGGTCAAGAGCTGTGCACACGTGCCATGCGCGCGTGCTGCACTCCGGCGGCTGCAGCAGCATCGCCGGTTCTGTCTGGTTCTGGCCGCCGCCTGGCGCCCGGGCCGCAGAAACGCATCAGCAGCAGCACAGCTGCAGCCAGACCGGCAGCCAGGCAGCCAGCCCACTCTGCAGCCCGGCACAGCGTGGCACAGCGCAGCACCAGCACAGCGCAGCGCACCCGACTCGTGCTCCTCCTCTATCTGCTCCTGCTCCTCCGCATCAAAGTCCTGCAGTGCAGTTGAAGGGGCACACAATTAGTTGAGCCGTTGGTACACAACAAATTGAGCAGTTGCTGAGAAATGTGCCGGGTATGGCAACGTGCTGCCCCTGCTCCTCCCCGCCACAGCCTCCAGTGCGGCTGCCGGAGCAGCAGGGCCCAGGTGCGAGAGCAGCGGGAGGCAGGGCGCCGAAACGGCATGCCATGAAAACTGCCGCCAGCAGGCGCGCGCGAGTGCCCCCACCGCTGCCGCAGCCAGCCTCTCCAGCACACCTGCCACTCCTCACACACAGCTCGACCGCAGCATGTGGGTTGAGAGCATGCACTCCAGCCACTGCTGTCCCTCCCCAAACCACCCAGCAAGCGAGTGATTCGCACCTCTGACTGCATGCGCTGCATGCGCTCCGCGCGCCGCTCCTCATACTCCTCCAGCACCCCGCTGAACTTGGCAAACAGTGCCGCCAGCTGCGCAACACAGGTTGAAGCAAGTTGCAAGCTAGGCGGCAGGCGTTTGATTTCAAGCCACGCCGCGGAGCCGGGCGGGCCGCTGAGCTTGGGCAGGCCGCAGCGCGGCGCACATTACATGTGTGCAAACCATGGCACACAATTGGTGTGTGCACAGCAGTGCGCAGCAAGCACCCACCTGCTCCACCGCCAGCATCTTAGGGCCGTCCACGATGTCGATGATCTCGTCGGCTGCAGGCAGCAGGAAAGGAATGAATTGGTGGGAGCTCAGTACAAAGTGCATCAGCAGCGTATTGGAAGAGGCACAGGGGCGTCCGCAATGTCGAGATCTCGTCGGTGGCAGTTACAAGTTCAGGAGCCAAGCAACAGGCTGGGCGGTGAGGACAGGGCCTGTAAGCTTGGCCACAGGTGGGCCGCGGCTTGGCCTCACAGGCTGCAGTAGCATGGCAGGACCACCTGGTGCATACCCATGCTACTGGCCGTGCTCAACCACCCCGCTGGCAGCCACCACCCATCCCACGCTGCGCTGCCGCACTCACCCGCCTCCAGTAGGTTCACCAGGATCTCCATGTCCGGCTCCTGCGGTTTAAAACATTAACAGACAGGCAAAGGGGGACATGTCTTTTTAAGCTTGGAGTCAGTCAATACCCTGTGCAACTGTGACCATGTTGTGCACCCTCCCGCTGCTGCGATTAGCCCCTCACCTTGGGAATGGCATCCAGCAGCGGGGCCCGCGCAGAGCCCAGAATGCTGCTGCTACACAAATCCTGACAGCATGACAAGCCCCGCCATCCAACCCGCCCACCTTGGGAATAGCGTCCAGCAGCGGGCCCCACACAAAGCCGAGCATGTTGCGGACATACGCCTCATCCGGCCCCATGCCCTTCTGCGCCGCCAGGCTCGCGCTGCGCAGCATCTCGGGCAGCGCCTGCAGTTGTTTGGGGGGAGGTGGCATGGGCGCTATGGGTGGGGTGGTACAAACACGCAGCACCCAGCTGGGCCGCCGGGGTGCGCGCCTCTCCATTTTAGCAGCGCACCTTTATCCGCATGCCCAGGCAGTGAGCAGGGCGAGCGCAAGGCAGACAGCACAGCCAAGGGTGCTCGACTGGGCCGCGGAGGCGCGCACATCCTCGCTCAAGCCTCAGCTCCCGATCCGCACAACCAGGCAATGGCAGCGAGACCAAACTCCCGCTTAAGCAAAAGCGCAAAGCGAGTTCACCTGGGCCGCGGAGGCGCGCACGTCCTCGTTGAAGTAGAACTTGAGCAGGGGCACCATGATCTGGGTGACCTGCAGGCCGATTGATAGATAGATAGATAGATAGATAGATAGATACAGTGCATTCTGTCAGTGGCGGTGGTGGGCCATGCAACTGGAGGGGGGCACCATGGCCTGGGTGACCTGTGCTCAGGAGATGCACAGGGGGTCAGCAAGTTGAGGGTCAGTAATGGGCAGGCGCAGGGCAGGCGCAGCGAGGCGAGCAGGGGCACCATGATCTGGGTGACCTGCGGACAGATAGATACAGTGCAACAGGCCGGGTACAGTCAAGTGGCGGTGGTGGGCCATGCAGCCACAGGCGGCGAGGCCGCAAAGCGACTGGGGAGGGGGCCTGCCCGCCCAAGAGCCAGCCGACCCACAATCAAGTGCGCAGCCTTTGATAGGGAAGCGCACCTGCTCCACCCAGGGGTAGAAGCCCTCCTTCAGCTCGTCGGCGTAGCAGCAGATCATGTTGCAGGCTGCGGACAGGGAAGGAAAGAGAGGCCAGAAATGCATGAAGGGCATGTTGCAGGCTGCGGAACCAGGGTCACACGGGGGCAAGAGCAAGCTGGAAACAGGGGGTGGGGTGGGGAGCAGCATATCGTAGGGAAGGAGGGGAGAGGCAACTCGGGGTCGGCTGCCCCTCAGCTGCTCAATGCCAGGCCACAGGTCCCCTCTTCGCTCACCCGTGGCCTTCTCATCCAGCACCGAGGTGTGCAGGCTGACGCGCTTGCCGCCCACAATGAACGTCTCCGTCTGCAAGGTCCAAGTGGAAGGCAGCAGCAGACTGTGAGCGAGTGAACAGCTGGTGGAGCTGGCGCGCTGCAGTGCCCACGATGAACGTATTAGTCAGTCTGAAGTGTGGTGAGCAGATGGCGGCGCTGGCTGGGTGTGGGCCAGAGATAAAAGCTGCTGCCACAGAGGAAACCGCCGCTGCTACACACGCAAAAGCCTGCTGCGGAGGAGGAGAAATGCTGCCGCTCCGCCGCGCACCTCGCCATCGTCGTCCTCCTCGTCCTCTCCGTCCAGATTGTCGCTGAAACAGGGGCAGGGAGGAAGGGACGCAGGGAGGGGGTTTGAGCAGTGGCGCCAACAGGGGCACAGGGAGGAAACAGATACAGGGAAGGGGTTGAGACAGCGGCGCTGCACTGGGCAGTGTGGCGGCACATCCAGGCCTGCTCCCCGCCATCGCAGTTGTGTTGCAGCACAGAGGTGCGCAGGTGGATGCGCGGCTGTGCGCTGTGCGGCGAGCCAAACGCGCCCGCCAGCTGTTCAGCCCCATCGCCCCAATGCCCAACAAAATGACGATTGACGCCCCCGCCAGCCTCACCTCACAACCACATCCGGCTTCAGCTGCGCGGCGGCCAGCAGGGGCGGCATGACCAGGGGCATGTAGGGCAGGAAGTCCTGGCCCAGGGTCTTGCAGATGCGGGCGCCGGCCTGGGAAGAAGGGGAGATGGAAAGGGGTGGCAGCGAGTTGGGAAGTGCAGGAAAACGCTCCCAAAATTGGATGCCTTGGCCCAGGGTCTTTTGATGATGCGGGCGCCGGCCTGGGAGGATGGATCGAGCCGCAGGAATGGCAGCGAGCTGGGGAGTAAGTACAGGACAACGCCGCCGACGCGTGAATGCCACGCCCTGCCTGCGCTGCACCAAGGCACACACCCAAAAAACGAGTCTCACCTGCAGCATGTAGCTGGAGAGCGGGTGCGTCGCTGCCGGCGCCCCACTTTTTCAAAAATACCGCCCTGCCTGCCATTGCGCCACCAAGCCCCACACCCAATGGCAACCCAGTGCTCGCCAAACAGCCACCCTGCACACACCTGCAGCATGTAGCTGGACAGGGGGTCGTCGTTGTCGATCCCCGCCGCCTGCACCTGCTGCATGTACTGCATCACACCCTTGGCGTCGTTGCTGCGGGGAGCGCGGGGAGGGGGAGGGGTGCCAAGGTGGTGGCAACGGAGTTGTGACTGAGGTCAGGGCAGCCTGCTACCTGCAATGTACTGCATCATCATCACGCCCTTGGCGTTGTTGTTGCGGTTGGGAAGCAGCGCAGGCGTGGCACGCTGTCGGGGGGTGGTGTGTACGGGGCAGCTACCGAAGCTGCTTGCCATGCATGTGGCCAGCGGCGCTGCCATGCGGGATGCGTTCACAACCTGTGCACACAATCGTTTCTGCAAGGCTGATGCGGCGCAGGTTACTCCCTCTCCCCCCATACCATTCTGAAGCAGCCACTGCACCCCCGACCTGCCAGCCCTATTGCTCACCCAAAGCGCTCCTTGCCCACCGCCAGGCCCACCAGGCTGACGCATTCCAGCGCCTTGGCGCGCAGCAGCTGCATCTCCTTGCCTACAGCGACAAGCAATGGACAAGACGGGGCAGTCAGTCGGAAGCAAAGCGTGCAAAAAGACGGGGCAGTTTGTCGAAAATGGCGGGGGCGTTACGCAGGACAAGAAGAGCCCTAAACTATAAGCAGGAAGCAGAGGGCAGGTCCACAGGCTAGCCCCACTGAAAACCAACAGTACATGCAGCCTGCAAGAACCCACACAACAGTGCCCCATGTTCCGTGCATCCAGCAGCGAGCAAGTCACACGACTGCAGCAGTGCATCGGAGCGGTGCTGGAGCAGCGCAACGGCTGTATGCCTTGCTGCGCACCCGAGGCGTGGGTCAGGATGCTGGTCATCAGCGGCATGCAGGAGTCGTAGTACTTGATGAAGTACTCCTGCAGTGTACGGATTCAATTGATGCAGTGATTGATTGCAATCGATTGCTAAGGCTCATCCGAGGAAGGCACGAGTCGTAGCACTTCATGAAGCGCTCTGCAGTGTACGGGTTCGATCGAAAGAAACAGTAAGTGAATGCAGTACTTGGATACGAACGATTGCTAAGGTTTCATGATCGTACTACGTGATGGAAGCAAGTGCTCCTGGAGCAGCAGGAAGGTGGGCAGGCAAGATCAGGAAGGATTGAGGTTGAGATTCCAAGTTCAGCCACGGCACCTGCGCAGGCTGCTGGCTGTTTGCCTTGACTGGTTCCACAAGCTGGCATACAAGCTGCAGGGCCGACAGCCCTGCAGCCGCGGAATGCAGCAGCTAGGCGGGCAGGCAAGCGAGCGCCCCCGCTGTGCTTGCTGCGCTGCCGCGGGGGACCACAGCGTGCACAGCGCACCTCGGCGGTATCGGCCACGGCGGCGATGGCGGTCAGCGCAGCTTCCTGCAGAGAAACAAGAAACAGAGAGGGAGGGGAAGAGTGTGTTGGGCGGGGAACGGAGGGGGGAGGGAGTGGAGGAGCGTCATGTGCAAGCTTGCACAAGATCTGCGTCGGTGTGCTGCACAGCTGCTGTGCTGAGAGAGAGAGAGAGAGAGAGCTGCGCAGCTGCTGTGCTGCACCTGCATTGCAGCCGAGCTGTGCAGCAGGGCTGCCCCAGCACCCCCCGCCAGCCACCCCGCACCTGCACGTTGCGGCGGCCGCGCTGCAGCAGGGCCAGCAGCTTGCCAATCAGGGCGTCCAGGTACGGGGCGATGGTGTCCTGGTCAGAGGCCTCTGTGGGAGCGGGGGAGCGGGCGGCGGGCGCACGTCAGGTACAAAAGTGCGGGCGGCGCTGGGCGCGTGCAAGCACGGGAGGGGGGAGGGGGCAATCCTGGTTGGGCGCCTCTGCACCTCACAGAGGGAGGGGAGCCGGGCAAGGGGCGGCTACAGTTGTCCGCCCCACACCGAGCGATGGCGGTTGCCCCTGGTTGCCACAAACCAACACAAGCTGAGCTGCAGAGCACGCCCAGCATCAGCAGCACAGCATAGCGCGCACCTCGCGCAGCATGCACAACAAACGTGCACTGTCCGTCGCAGCCCCACAGCAGACCGCGGCGGCGCAGCCGTGGGCCTGGGCACGCAGGCGCAGGCGCAGCATGCACAGCCCGCAATCAGCCGCATCAAAAGCGTGCAGGGAAAGTCGCTCACCCGCAAAGTTGACCACGGCGGCGCAGGCGTGGGCCTGGACGCGGGGGTTTGCGAAGTCGTCCATCAGGCCCATCACCGCCGGCAGGATCTTGGCGTGCTGCTCCTCCTGCAGCGGTTGAGGGATTCAGGGGGGGGAGCGCAACAGACGGGGTGAGGACACGCGGCGACAGATTCAGGCGTATCAGGACCCACTGCAGGAGCGCAAGCGCCAGGCTGCCCCTCCCGCACGATGTGTGTGGTCCGAGCCAAGCCTCTCTTGACATTCACTCATCCACCAGTTTGCACCCCTCCAACAACCCTCGCCCCTCCCCCATCCCCACATGCAGCCACAAACGCTTGCCTGGAGGTCGGGGCCCAGGTCCGTGCTCAGCTGGCCCAGCGCCTGGCAGGAGGCCCACCGCACCTTGGGGTGCGCGTCGGCCACACCCTGCAGCACGGGGCGGGATGAGCCAGCGCGCCCAGCGGTCAGCCAGGGTGGCCGCGGAGGAGCCGGCTGCTGCCTCTGTCGCAGGCAGCGAGGCACCTGTACGCTCGCTCCCCTGCAGGCGGCTACCAAGCGGCCAGTAGAGCAGACACCGTGTGCCACCGCGCTGCCCCTGCATTGCTGGGCGGGCGGGCGCAGTGCTGCGGCCGCATGCAGCTGTGCCCATCACCCGTATGCAGCAGCCCCCACCCACCTGCAGGCACAGCGTGGTCAGGCCGTCGGTCTGCTTGAGGAACACCTTGACGCAGCCCTCGGCAATCTGGCAAACAAGCAAGGGACGGGAGGCACAGCGGGAGGAGCGGTGGGCGAGCAGGTGAGCTGCTTGAGAGAACACCTTAGGGCCGGCCTTGATCATGTGAAACAGTCAAGGACTGGGCTGACTGTGCGGAGAGGCATCTAATCATCGTATGACTCGGCCGCGCAACGCAGGCGAGGCGTGCGGGCGCAAGCGGAGCACCCAAGCCAGCAGGCAAACGGCAGGCGGCGTGTGCCAGCCACACGGCGTGGCGTGCTGCCATCGGCCGCCTGTGCGGAAGCCTGCACAGCCAGGCACGCACCCACCTGTGCAATGGTGATGAGTGCGGCGTGCCGCTTCTTCCAGTCACCGTCTGCCATGAGCACCTGCGGGCACAAAGCGGTTCGGATTTGCACATCAGCCGTAAGCCCTGTGCTGGTGTGCGAGCCGCAAGAACTGAGAACGACCAGCCAGCCGACGGCATGCGTGCATGCAACAAGCCGCAGCGCTGCACCCTGCGGCCACATCCACGGCCACCCCCCGCCCACACCCTTGCCAACCCATCGCAGGCAGCCGCCCAGCGCACCGGCAGCAGGGCGCCGGCAGCCGCCGCCACGGTGTTGGCGCCCAGCGACAGCGCAATGCGGTCCAGGCACTCCTGGCCAAAGTCAAACAGCTCGCCCTCGCCTGCAAAGCAATGCAGGGTGGCAGTTGGGTGGGTTGCAAGGGGAGGCCGCAGGGGTGCGCACCCAGCGCTTGCGTGGATGCATTCGCGGAGCACGATGCCGCTCAGGCTGGCCAAGGTATTGCCCAAGTGGGCCTGCCACCCACCCTCATGCTCTGATTCTCTTTGTTGCAGCGCAACACGCATGCACGGCACGGCACAGCACAGCACAGCACAACACAGCGCAGCCCACCCTCGTGCACGTGCATCCCATCCCCGGCGGCATGCCTTTGCCGTCCTTATCAACCCGAAGCAGCGCAACAAGCATGCACAGAACAGCACAGTAACACCCATCCCAGCAGCGCAACCCACCCTCGTGCTCGTGCTTCTCGTCCTCGGCGGCGTGCCACTGGGGATCGTCCTCCACGTCCAACAAGAACATGACCAGGCACTTGAACAGGCGGTCGGCAAACTGCGGCGGGAGCAGTGGGCAGGGAGAGAGGCGAGCGGAGGTCAGACAGCGGGCAGAATATGAGCAAGCAAGCTAGCAAGTGCTGAACAGGCGGTGGCAAGCTGCAGCAGGGGGGGTGGCAGGGACAGAGGCGAGTGGGGCTCCGCCGCGGGTTGCGTGAGAGCAACAAATGCCAACAACTGCATAGCAGGATGGCAATGAAGCCCACCCAAAGGCACTGGACCGAGGCACAAATGCCCCAAGCAGCAAACACACCTGCGGCAGCTTGCGCATCATGCCGGGCGCCTTCTCGCGCGCTTCGCACAGCGTGACCAGGAACTCGGCGGCCAGGCAGCGCACGCCCTCCTCCAGCTGGTCCGACTCCGCGATCTGCATGAATGAAATGCCCAGTTTAGTTTTGTCATCGAGCGAGAGGCAAGTAGTACAGAGGTTCAAGCAGGAAGTGACCGGCAGCTCAGTAGCCGGGCAGCGCACGCCCTCTAGTGTGAAAATCAGCCAGCCAGCTCGGGCGTCAGCGGTGGGGCGGCCACGCCCATGCGCTGCCTGCAGCGTGGCGCCAACAAGCGCCGCGCAGCTGCTTGCCCACACAGCGCCACCCACAGCGCTGCAACCCGCGCCACAGCAAGCCAATAAAGAGGATGAACGCAAGCAATCAAAGCTACCTGCAGCATGGCGCCCACGACCTCGGGCAGCTGCTTGCGCAGGAAGCGCGGGTGCGCCTCGGCAATCTCAATGAACATCTCAATCGCCTCCTGCAGCAGTTGCATCGAGAGAGAGAGAGAGGCAGGGCTCAGGGTGGGGTGCTTCAGGTGGGGCGCTGAGGAGATGCTAGAATGCAAGAGGTACGCCCAAAGTTGACCCAAGAGGGAGGCAGCATGCATGGTAGGGCCAAGACTTGAGGGCCCTTTCCTGCCAGCGGAGGATCGCAGCTGCCGGTGGGTGCATGTCGCAGCCGCCAAATGGGGGCAAGCCCAGCTGCAGGCGCAGCCAACGCGACCACTGAGAACATCCACCAGCGGCAGCATCGAGCATCGGCTGTCATCACTGGCGGCCCACCTGCGCCGCGCTCTCGTCGCCCTCATTCAGCGCGCGGCCGATGCAGGCCAGCAGGGCCGGCAGGATGGCCTGCAGAGCAGTGGGCGTGGGGGTTGGGGTGGGGGTGGGATGGAGCTGGGCGGTAGAAGCTGGGCGCACAAGCAAGCGCCCTATGCAGCTGGGCAGGCCATGCGGGTGGGATAGAGGTGCATGCTGCACAAGCATGGGCAACTCCTTTCCAGCAATTTCACAGGGCGCCTGGGACGTGTCGGGCTCCTCAGCGCGCGCACCGCAAGCCACCCAAACCCCTCCTCAGCGGCCTATAAAGCTTCCCAGTGGAAAGCAACAAAGCCGGCTGCCCCACCTGGAACTTGTCGCGCTCCTCCGCGCTCTCCAGCTCCGAGATGAACACCTCCCAGATATAAAACAACATCCCAACCAACTGCTACAAACTAAAGCCGGCTGCCCCACCTGGAACTTGTCGCGCTCCTCCGCGCTCTCCAGCTCCGAAATGAACACGCAGGTGGCCTTCATGGCTGCCAGGCGCACGTCGCTCACGTTGTGGCCCAGGCATTGCTGCACGGGGGGCGTTGGCAGCATTGGACAGAAGGGAGTGTCAGAAAACGAAAGGGCGGCCAAAGAGGCTGCCAGGCGCACGCCACGGCTCACACTGTGGGCCAGGCATTGCTGCAGCGGCGTGCGGCGGTGAGAAGGACACATTTGCGGCCATCCTGCCCAGCCCACGGTGTGACACACAGCTCCGTCTCTGAGGCACAAGAACAGCGGTCAAACCAACCAACCAAAGCTGTGCACACCCACCTGCAGCAGGCCGTGCAGCGTGCCCATGTACAGGGTTGCCGCAGAACAGCCGCTCAAACCCAAGCAAACAGCAGCGACAAACACAGTGCAACCACACCCGCCCACCTGCAGCAGGCCGTGCAGCGTGCCCATGTACTGAGTCAGCACCCCCATCACGTAGCGCGCCAGGGCGGCAAAGATGAGCAGCGCGCTCTCCATCAGCCGCGGCTCGCCTGCGCCAGGAGGGCCAGAGGGCAGGCCTGTGTGGGCTCTGGCGAGGCTTAACACGAGGGGCGGCGATGACGCGCAGCGCGCTCTCTGTCTGCCGCAGCTCAACGAAGCAAGACGGCAAGAAACGCACAGGCGAGACGACCCACCCGACTGACACGCGTGGCATGATGAAGGGGAGTGGGCAGCTGGCCGGCGCGTGGCATGCAGCCAACTGAGATCAACGGCACACGGATCACCAACAACAGGCTACAAGGACGCACCCGACTGCACGCATTGGAAGATGAAGGGCAGCAGCTCCGGCCAGCCCTGGTCTTCAATGATCCCCGCCGCCAGCTCCGACACGCAGTCGCAGACCTGCAGAAGCAGCAGGCGCAGAAGGAGCCATAAGTGGTGCTCAGCAAACAAGCACACAGTCGCAGACCTGCATGCGTTGTCGTCGACAGGAAGCGGGCAGCGCATGGCTGCATGGGCGGCGGCGGCAGCTCTGCAGCTCCCACACTCACAAACAAGCAAGCGTGCTTGCACACCGCAGCAACCACGCTGCCACTCCGTGACGCATGCATCGGGGCTGGAGTGTTTGTGCGCAGGGCAGCATCGCAGCGGCTGTGTGCTGCTCGTCTGCTGCTGGCGCCACCATCCTGCGTCGCCCCGCGGCCGCTGCCCCTCCTTGACAACCCCTTGTCTTGAGCTATGCATCAGCCCACACCTGATTTGTCCCCCAGCAGCTCCGCGCCAACCAGGCTTCGTTAAAACCAAAGACTGGTGACAGCCAGCACCACCCAGCGGCAGACGCACCTTCTTGGTCACCCCCCGCTGCTGCTCCTCCTTGATGCATGCCAGCATCTCAGTCTTGACAGCCTGCTTGGCGGGGGTGCTCATGCCCGGCCAGATCGACGCATCGTCGCGCGTCAGCACCTGCGCAGGCCGGATGGTGAGGCAAGGCGGTCAGGGACAGGACAGGAGTGGTGTTTGACAGCTAGCAAGCTGCATGCGCGGGCAGCTGGTGGCGTCATCCCAAACCGGTGCCGGTGCCTGTGATGCAAGCACCGCACCGGCTGCATGTGCTGCTCAGGCCACCAGCAGGTCTCAAAGTGCAAATCGTAGTGTGCCACACAACGCTCACCTTGCGCAGCAGCACAGCGCACAGGGCGCGCGCCTCCAGGCTGGGCGACGTGCGCAGCGTGCGGACCAGCTGCTGTGCGCACGCGTCGGGGTGCTGCTTCAGCTCCGCAAACACCGCCTCGGCCTGTGGGGGGGGAGGTGATGTGAGCGACAGCAGCAGGCAGGTGCTCAGCGTGCGCAGGCAGCAGGGGAGAAGGTCGGCTTGTGCAGACGGCAGGCGGTTGCGGGGGCGGCAGGGGTGCAGCCGGCTGGCGAGGAGGCAGGCAGCTGATCAGGGGCAGGAGTGGGCCAGCGTACTGGTAGGGTGCGCTTGCGACAGCTGGGCATCCAGGCGCTCAAGCACAGCCCTCAAGAACCCGCAAGGCAGCAGCACGCGGAGGCCCACCCGCCGGCGGCAGCGCCGCCCGCCGCCAATGGCTGCACGGCGGCGCATGTCCGCGCCCCCGGCGCACCTGCGACCGCTGCTCGTTCTGCGAGCTCATCAGCATGGCGCACAGCTGCTCAAAGGCAGCGGCGTCGCCGCCGACAATCGCCTGCAGGGCCATCCTTGCTCCTGCTATGCTCCCGCTATGCAGGTGGGCTGTGCAGCGGGGTGTGCACCGCCTCAAATAGCAAGCGCCGCTGCAGCCGTTCGCCGAGCAGAGCTGCTGCTGGGCGCGCTTCAAACTCTTGCGCGCAGGCCGGCTGTCGCGCCTAAACGCCAGTGCAGTACGCTGCGGTGGGCGGCCGATCGCGGGGTGCCTTGCCTCCCAGCCGCCATTGCCGTGCTGCGCACTGGAAGCCTGCTGTGCTCCTGACGGGGCAATGAAGCCCCTGGTGCGCCTTGCGCGCCTCCTCCCCCATCGATCGTGCTTCCACGCCCCTGCAGGAGCGCCGAACAGGGGGGTATGGCCGCGGGAGGGCGGAGGCCAGAGAGCCAGGGCTGCAGCCCCTTGGCTGGCTCTCCACATGGCGCAGACATACCTGCGGGCGCAGCCGGCAGCCCGCCAGCTGCGGAACCTGTAGCCTCGCCGCTGCCGGCGCCGCCGCCACGCTCGCCGGCGCCGCCGCCACCCACGCTGCCGCCCGCGTTTTCGCACCGGGTGCCCCACTTCCAGCAAGTCCACAACTGGTGAGCTATGATGTGGTGCCTGTAGCTTTAGCATTGCTGAGGGTTGCAGTTGTAGCTGTGTTCAGGGCTCCATTGCCGCCATCCGCTGCAAGCTGCGGCGGCAGCGTTGCTGCTGCTGCTTTCACCGCCTCCCATGCGTGGTGCCTCTCAACGCAGGGACTGCGGCCTGGCGTGCGTGCTCATGGTGCTGCGCGCGCTGGGCATGCGGCAGCACAACATGGCCACGCTGCAGCGGGTGGGCAGGGGCGGGGCGCAGCGGGGGA
Source organism: Chlorella sp. CH2018 (assembly GCA_009928355.1). Classification (NCBI taxonomy): domain Eukaryota; kingdom Viridiplantae; phylum Chlorophyta; class Trebouxiophyceae; order Chlorellales; family Chlorellaceae; genus Chlorella; species Chlorella sp. CH2018. Next base: position 16,956 of record VIYQ01000799.1, read on the forward strand.
TGGGGCAG
>VIYQ01000800.1:0-23465 GCA_009928355.1 Chlorella sp. CH2018
CCCCACACGCACACAACGCGTGCGGGGTCGCGTGCCCACACGCACACACACACACACACCTGCTTGAGGTACACGTTGACGTAGTTGTGCTGAATGAGCACCAGGAGGCCCGCGCGCAGCTGTGGCTGCGGCAGCCTGGATGTGCGTGCCAGGTCGCCATACTGCACAGGGGGCAGGTAAACGGACAGCATTTGTGCCAACAGCTAGCTGCGCTGGCTGGGCACGGGTCGAATGCCACGCGGTGCGAACAGCAGTGTGCGTTCAGCCCCAGCAGCAAGATGGCTCCTGGCCAGCACTCCCAGCACAACCTGCTGCATGCCGTGGTCCAGCAGGCACTTGAGCACGGCGCGGCACAGGGGTCCTAGCGCTTCCTCAACCAGCTTCAGCGCTAGGCGAGCAGCGTAGGGGCCGCGATTGGTGGGCAGCGGCGGCGGGGCCGCTGTCTGCTGTGCCATGTCGCTGGTGGTGCTGCATCAGGGTTCATAAGGATCGTCAGCGTGGGCATGCAGTTCTCTGGCTCTCCCTGGCCTGGCTGCGATGGTGCAGGCGGCCGCGGCAGCATCAGCCTGCCGGCGGGCGGAGACGGCGGCGGCGGCGACCGGCGGCCCTCTGCCCGCCTGCCGCTCGCACCTGCGCTTCTATACAAGGCCCCAGAGGCTAAATTCACCGCCAAACCACCTGGCGACGCACTTTCTGCGCCGCCCGAGTGCCGCGCTCAGCTCAGGCGCAAGCACCAGGCCCGTTAGGCAGAGACAGAGGTTCGAGATAGCGCGCTTCAAGTTGCAGCCACACTCGCAGGCAACCTTGCGTCGATTGCGGCGGCCCCATGCGAGCGGCGGAGTCAGCTGCGGCCAGGCGTGCATGCTGCATGCTGCACTGTCTTGATACACAGCCAGTCCTGTGGTTGCGCACCTGTATGCGTTACTGCAGTGCATCATTGCAGCCATACCTGTGTGCAGGCTGTAAGCTGTCCCTTTGGCAGTGGTGTCGCTTCCGCGCACCCGCACCGCTGCCTCAACACTGCGCTGCCGACCGCAATGATGTTGCGAGTGACGCCGAGCTTGCACAAGCTGCCTTGCACTGAATGAGGAGTTGCAGCCTGCATCAGATCTGCAACGACATACCTGCGAGCTCGGCCGTCGCCAACACCGCCACCGCCTCGCCGCTGAGACCTGCTGCGGGCGTTGCGCCACTTTGGTGGGCCGGCGGCGCCTGGTAGCAAATTCTCACGCTTCGGGCTGCACCTGATCGCGCTTCTGACTCCTCCCCAGGCCTGCACCGAGGCAAAGCCCCGGCGGCACGGCAGCGGAGGCCCCGCGCAGGCAGGGAGGCCTCCCGGCAGCCATGCAGGCGGCTCAGCCGCCCCAGGCTGGGCCGCAGCAGCCTGTGGACCCCGATGAGAAGGCAAGTGCGGGAGTGGTGTGGCCGTGGGCCCTGCGGCGGGCTGCCGGGGCGGGCAATCGCCGCTGCAAGTCCGTGGGATCGCTCAGCAGGCTGCCGCCGCTCCATCACACACCCTGCAGGCGCGCAAGTGGCACCAGCTGAACCACAAGCGCTATGCGGACAAGCGGCGGTTCGGCTATGTGCAGGCGGAGAAGGAACAGATGCCGCCGGGTGAGCGGGGCGGCGCGCGGGCCCACTGCTGCGGTGGTGGCGGCGGCGGCGGTGGCGGCTGCCGGTGCCTGCCCGTTTGGGCCACGCTGCGCAGCCTGACAAGGTGTTCGTTCTCTCCCATCCTGCAGAGCATGTACGCCTCATCATCCGTGACCACGGCGACATGTCCTCCCGCAAGTACAGGTGCGGATGCAGCGGCATGTTGCTGCATGGCGGGGTGGTGCCCGTGCAAGCACGCGAGCCGTTGCAGCAGCAGTCAGTCGTCACACCGTCAAGTTGCTGCCGCCCGCTAACCTTTTACTTGAACCAACAACTCACCCGTTTCATTTCACCAAGCCTGGGCTTCAGGATTTTGACACTGACTCCTGCACAAACCATGCTGCAGGCATGACAAGCGTGTGTACCTGGGAGCGCTCAAGTTTGTGCCGCACGCGATCTACAAGCTGCTGGAGAACATGCCCATGCCATGGGAGCAGGTGCGCAGCAGCGGGGAGTGGCAGCAGATGCCCAACTGTGCGGCGATCACATTGTGGCTTGTTGCTGTAGTGTGCGCTAACCTGATTGGTGGCTGCGGTTGCTTGGAAGCTCCAGGCGTCGGCAGTGGGGGTCATTTTCGCGGCTGCCGCTGCTTGTGGTTGCTGCCCGCAGGTGCGACACGTGCAGACGCTGTACCACGTGACGGGCGCCATCAGCTTTGTGGACGAAATCCCGCTCGTCATCGAGCCGGTGTACCTGGCACAGGTGCGCAGCTGCTGCCATGTGTTGGGTCTGCACAGGTGCAGCGGCTGGGCAGGGTCCTGTAAGTGCGGGTGCCACTGGAGCGGGTGCCAAGCACTGCGCCTGCGACTGACTGCTGCCATGTGCCCGCCTGCCATGCTGCAGTGGGGCAGCATGTGGATCATGATGCGCCGCGAGAAGCGTGACCGCCGCCACTTCAAGCGCATGCGCTTTCCGCCCTTTGACGACGAGGAGCCGCCGCTGGACTTTGCGGACAACATCCTGGTCAGTGCTTGGGGCTGGCCGTCAATTGTACAGACTGGGCGTCACAGCGATGCACCGTGCCTTCATGCTGCAGCATGTTTGCTTCCGCTGCGCTGGGTGTGCTGCGCCAGCAGGCAGGCTGCACACTTCTGTAGCCACCGACGGCAGTGGACAGCGACCAGCAGCGAAGTACCAGCAACGCAGTTGGAAGCCGCTGGGGAGGAGCAGTGCCTATGAGCCCATTCACTTGAGCGGCGGGAGCGCGAGCAGCAGTGGCAGCTGCAGCATTGTTGCAGGGAGGCGGCGAGAAGCAGCGGCATGGATGCTGCAGCAGCACTGCAACATGCTAGCAGTGTTGTTGTTACAAGCCGCCCGTGGGGCGAGTGCTGCAGCTCTCCAGTTTCCGTGCCCGTTTGTTGGCACGCACCCCGATCCGCTGGCAGAGTTGCTGGATGACCTGTTGCTGCCTGCTGCCTCGGTGCGCCGGTGTGCAGGATGTGGACCCGCTGGAGGCGATTGAACTGGAGCTGGATGAGGACGAGGATGCGCCGGTGTACAAGGCAAGCTCGGCTCCGGCTGCGGAAGGGCGTGGCTGAGTGCACAGCATGGGCAGCATCGCCAGGCAGCATCCATCGAGTGTGGGCACAGACGATGCTTGGGATGAGGAATGTGCGAGAGGGTTGCAGGTGGCCCTGAACGATCTTGCGCCTGCCTTCCTCTATCCTCATTTCGCAGTGGTTTTACGAGAACAAGCCGCTGCAGTACACCAAGATGGTCAACGGCCCCTCGTACAAGCGGTGGAAGCTGCCGCTGCCCGTCATGTCCACGCTGTACCGCCTGGCGGGACAGGTGCGTGGGCAACAGTGCTGGGTCGCCCGTCCGCTCCTTCTCACCCACAGCAGCCCTGTCGCTGTTGTGACGTGTCCGCGCATGGCAGCAGCGGCAGGGGAGGCGTCTGCACATGAGCCACCCTCAAACGCGCCCGCTTACTCATTTGCTGCGTGCAGCTGCTGTCTGACCTGGTGGACCGCAACTACTTCTACCTCTTTGACGTCAACTCCTTCATCACCGCCAAGTCGCTCAACATGTGCATCCCCGGCGGTCCCAAGTTTGAGCCGCTGTACCGCGACATGGACACGCGCGACGAGGTGCGCTGGGCCACGGCAGAGTGGTTGCGATGGCTGGGTGGCCGGCAGGTACCGACTCGCAATGTGCCAGCCTGCTCTGCGCACAACGCTCATGCAGCCCTGTCCATTATGCGCGCTGCACATTGCTGGCATGATGAGGCACGCCTTGCATGTCGCCCGACTGTGCAGGACTGGAATGAGTTCAACGACATCAACAAGCTGATCATCCGCACACCCATCCGCACCGAGTACAAGGTAGGCAGGGTTTTCGGGGTGCTGCGTCTGGCTACCTGCTACTTTACGGAATATGTTAACCAAGCCGGCTGTGTGCTGCTTCCAATATCCATGCACCCGCTTACCAGTGCCTTCAACCTTCCATGTTCAGGTGGCCTTTCCCTACCTGTACAACAACAGGCCGCGGAAAGTGCGGCTGGGCGTGTACCACTACCCGCAGGTCATGTACATCAAGGTGAGTGCGGTAGCAGCCTGGGATTCCTGACCGGGCTGCGGCGGGCCGGCATGCAGCCAATGCTGCCCACACAATAGCACCATTTCTCCGCGGCTCCCTGCGCGTTGACTTCAGTGCGTCATTCACACTCCCATGCTCTCTTCTTCCCAACCCCAGGCCGAGGACCCCGACCTGCCTGCCTTCTACTACGACCCCCTCATCCACCCCATTGCAGCCTACCGCAGCGACAGGTGTGCCCTTGGGGGATCAGGGCTGGGCATGACTGGTGGTTGATGTGGTGTGTCCGAAGGGCTAGCAATTTCTGTGTTCACTCTAGCCACCTCCAGCAAGACAGCGCGGCACCCCCCTTGCACCACCCTCCCGCACCACATCACACCTTACTCCTGCCCCCGCTCCGCATTCCTTATCCATCAGGCGTGGCAAGCAGGCTGAGGAGGAGGAGGAGGAGGATGACTGGGTGCTGCCCGAGGGGGTGGAGCCCTTCCTGGCCGCCGCGCCGCTGTACACAGGTGTGCCTGGCGGCGTGCTGCGCTGCCGCTGCTGTGTTGGTCGGTGCATGCATGCATGTGCACTTTTGCAGCTTGCAGCTGCTTGCAGTTGGTTGGCCTGCTATGCTGACGTCCCAACCCTCTTGGAACCCTGCCTCGTTTGAACAGACACCACGGCGGCGGGCATCTCGCTGCTTTGGGCGCCACGCCCCTTCAACCTGCGCAGCGGGCGCATGCGGCGTGCCTGCGACGTGCCGCTGGTCAACCAGTGAGCAGTCTTCTTTGTGTGCTGACTGCGGCTCTCTGCTTGCAATGGACAGCAGCTGTTGCGACATGCAGGCGCCACTGGCTGGACAATTCCCCTGACCCCTGCCTTGCACGGGTTCCCCTGCCACGCCCCCACTGCAGGTGGTTCATGGAGCACTGCCCCACCTCGTACCCCGTCAAGGTGCGGGTGTCCTATCAGAAGCTGCTGAAGAACTACGTGCTCAACCAGCTGCACCACAGGTGGGTATGGGAAAGGCAGGTCAGTTGCTGTTGGTTGCTTTGGCTGTGGTGTTGGCTGCTGACTGTGTATCATGGCACTTGGCTTGGTGGCCCAACCTGCTGGTTCCTTCCTTGCCCTGTCGCCAGGCCGCCCAAGAGCCAGAAGAAGCGCAGCCTGTTCAAGAGCCTGGCTGCCACCAAGTTCTTCCAGCGCACAGAACTGGACTGGGTGGAGGTTGGCCTGCAGGTGCGCGCCGCGTGTGACAAGGGGCAGATACTTCTGCTTCTTGAACTCCCTGGTCTCTCACTGTCAGCTGGAAAGATGATAGGCGGTCATGGCACAAAGTTGGATTTTTTGGGCAGGCATGGTTCTTGTGGGCCCGGCGTTGTTGTGCGCTTGCCAAGTTAACTGACCCACTGAATCACCTGCCTCCCGCCCGCTGCCACAGGTGTGCCGCCAGGGCTACAACATGCTCAACCTGCTCATCCACCGCAAGCACCTCAACTGTGAGTGTGTGGGTGTCGCTTGCCCCGTGCAACATCGTGGCCTGCCCGCCGAACCACGCTGCAGTTCTTGCTGTCACTACTTTGCCACGTGCCCACCCAATGCCCCATGCCCCTTTGAACCACCGCAGACCTGCATCTTGACTACAACTTCAACCTGAAGCCCGTTAAGACGCTGACCACCAAGGAGCGCAAGAAGTCGCGGTTCGGTAACGCGTTCCACCTGTGCCGCGAGGTGTGCTGGGGGCCGGCTTGAGCCCCGTGCTGGAATCACTTGGCCTGCATGTCCCTGGGTGCCAGGCACGGCGCCTTCCCACCTGCACACACTCAACTCTTTCCTCTGTACCCACTCACCTTCAAACCCTTCCACTGTCCTCTCCTGCCCACCCACCGCAGATCCTGCGCCTTACCAAGCTGGTGGTGGATGCCAATGTGCAGTTCCGGCTGGGCAATGTGGACGCCTTCCAGCTGGCAGATGGACTGCAGTACACCTTCTCGCACGTGGGCCAGCTCACTGGTGAGGAACAAACCTGCCTTCCTGCAGCATCTCGTTGGCTTGAGCGGCACGCGTTGCATGGCCAGGAGGCACGCCTGCATGACTGGGGCCCAAGCTGCGGCCAGTGTTGGCAACCCGGGGTTGACACAGCCTCGCCTGACCATCCCCACCCCCCAGGCATGTACCGCTACAAGTACAAGCTGATGCGCCAGGTCCGCATGTGCAAGGACCTGAAGCACCTCATCTACTACCGCTTCAACACTGGGCCTGTGGGCAAGGTGCGGGGGCCGTGGGGCATTGGCGGGCGCCTGGAGTCATGGCGGGATGCACTCGTGGCTAGCCCTGTGCCCAACCACCCAATCTGCTCCTTAGCGTTGTCTGCCCGTCCCTCCTGCTTCCACCTTCTGCCAGGGCCCTGGCGTGGGCTTCTGGGCCCCCATGTGGCGTGTTTGGCTCTTCTTCCTGCGCGGCATTGTCCCCCTGCTGGAGCGCTGGCTGGGCAATCTGCTGGCACGCCAGTTTGAGGGCCGCCAGTCCAAGGTGGGTGAAGGTCGGAGGCGGTTTTGGTGCCAATCCAACAGAATGTTCTGAGCTGCTGTGCCTTGCTGGCGCATGACAAGCTGGGTCTGTGTTGGGGCGCCACATTGCCGAACAGCGCCATCTTGCCCCCTGAACACCTGGTGGCCGCAGGGCATTGCCAAGACAGTGACCAAGCAGCGCATCGAGTCGCACTTCGACCTGGAGCTGCGTGCAGCGGTGGGTGCACGAGCCAAGGGTGCCATGCATGCTCTTGTGGTGCAGTATGTGCGTCCTGTCAATCCAGCTTGGCCCACCAAGGTGGCTCCTCATTGGCACCCAGCAGCACGTGTGCTGAGGCCACCCACCCGCTCACTCGCCTCACTCGCTGCCCAACTCGGTGCACCCGCAGGTGATGCACGACATCCTGGACATGATGCCTGAGGGCGTGAAGCAGAACAAGGCCAAGACCATCCTGCAGCACCTGTCTGAGGCGTGGCGCTGCTGGAAGGCCAACATCCCCTGGAAGGTGTGAGGCTCGCCGACGTGCGAGCAGAAGGGGGCAGTCAAGCAGGATGGGGGCAGCCAATGTCACCTTGAAATGGCGTGGCATGCTGGGTGTCGTGGCCATGGGGCTGGGGCCAGTCAGGCCTGCAAACTCCAAACTGACTGGCTGACTATTCTGACCCCTGTGCGCGCCCTCAGGTGCCTGGCCTGCCCGCCCCCATTGAGAACATGATCCTGCGGTACGTCAAGATGAAGGCGGACTGGTGGACCAATGTGGCGCACTACAACCGCGAGGTGCACGCTGGGCGTGCTGTGCAACCTGTTGTGCAACGCTTGCCTGCGGGTTTGTGGGTGGCATGGGTGCCAGCTACCTGACCATCCCGCAATTACCATGCTGCAGAGCTTGGCCCGCATGCAGGGTAGTGCTCACCCCTCGCCATGCCCCTCCTCTCCCCAACTCTCGCCGTGCAGCGCATCCGGCGCGGCGCCACCGTGGACAAGACGGTGTGCCGCAAGAACCTGGGCCGCCTGACGCGCCTCTACCTCAAGGCGGAGCAGGAGCGGCAGCACAACTACCTTAAGGTGGGGTCAGGGCACTGGGTCTGCAAGGCTCTCGGAAGCAAGTGGCTTACATCAGCTGGCGCCCTCTTTGTTGCACAAGTTCTTGTGCGATCGGCCCAAGTCTGCTCTGCTTGTTGCACACAGCAACAGTTGATAACCCCTCCCTTACCGTCTGCAGGACGGCCCCTACGTGACGCCCGAGGAGGCTGTTGCCATCTACACCACCACGGTGCACTGGCTGGAGTCGCGCAAGTTTGCGCCCATCCCCTTCCCGCCGCTGTCTTATAAGCATGACACCAAGCTGCTCATCCTGGTCAGTGGGGCTGCTTTGGCTGCCTGGCTCACCATTTGGCTAACTGCGTCTAACAGCCACTGCCAGGCCTGGCATTGGTGCCTTGCATTGCCGCCCTCTTTCGGGCCTACTGTTGGTCACACTGCCGTGGGCCTCCTGATTCTTGCTGCGTGCCAGGCGCTGGAGCGTCTGAAGGAGCAGTACACGGTGGCGGTGCGCCTCAACCAGCTGCAGCGCGAGGAGCTGGGCCTCATTGAGCAGGTGGGCACTGGCTTGATAGGCATGCTATTGAGGGCACCAATCTCACAATTTGCTTGCAGATGCAAGGCGACTTGTGTGGCTCTGCACTGCGACGCTGTTCAATGCGCGGTGGTTGTGCAACAACGTAATCTTACTAACCTGTGACCCCACTGCTCTCACCCAGGCGTACGACAACCCGCACGAGGCGCTGAGCCGCATCAAGCGCCACCTGCTGACGCAGCGGTCGTTCAAGGAGGTGGCCATCGAGTTCTTCGACATGTACTCCCACCTGGTGAGGCGTTTTGATGCCTGGGTTTGGTTTGTTGCTCGCTTTTCTTCAGGTGTGTGTGCCCTTTGGCTTTGATCGCTCTCCTTCCCCACCCACACCATCACTTGATGTTGTGCTCTTGTTCTTGTCCCTTCACACAGGTGCCTGTGTACGAGATTGAGCCGCTGGAGAAGATCACCGACTCATACCTGGACCAGGTGGGGATGGGCTGTCCTGATGCCAACCCAGCATGCACTGCAGTGGGTCAGGACTTCGGACGGCAAACGTGCCTGCACCCTGCTTCCCTGCCCGCCCACCTGCTTGCTTCAGCTGCGCCTGCCTTACATTGTCTCCTCGCCACCCTCTGTCCTGTTGTACAGTACCTGTGGTACGAGAGCGACAAGCGCCACCTGTTCCCCAACTGGATCAAGCCCGGCGACAGCGAGCCGCCGCCGCTGCTGGTGTACAAGTGGTGCCAGGTGGGAGGTGCAGAAAGCACCAAACCGGATGCGTCAGTTCCCTGGGTGTTTGCCTGCAAACCGCGGCGATCTACCATCAACAGATACAATGGATTGCGTAATTGACTGCAGGGCATCAACAACCTGACCGACGTGTGGGACACGACCAACGGCGAGTGTGTGGTCATGATGCAGGTGCGCCGGGAGCTGGTTTGGGGGGCCAGCTGTGCTGGGCTTGACTTCTGCACTGGTGGCAGCATTGAGGACGGCTGCAGCCGTTTTGTCCAATGCCGCACCCACCTTGACTTGATTACTGCACCCTGCTGCCCTGGCTGCCATCCCTCACTGCCCGCAGTCGACGCTGGAGAAGCTGTGGGAGAAGGTGGACCTCACGCTGCTCAACCGCCTGCTGCGCCTGATTGTGGACCACAACATCGCCGACTACATGACCTGTGAGAGCCGTGGCTGGCTGGCTGCCTGGGAATGTACACCTTGATTGGCCCCTGGGTATGCAAAGCCTGACAGCCCTCCAACCTCAACACGTGTCACCCGCATGCCCGTCTTGTGCCCGCCCCGCCGTCATGCAGCCAAGAACAACGTGGTCATCTCCTACAAGGACATGGCGCACACCAACTCGTATGGCATCATCCGCGGCCTGCAGTTTGCCTCCTTCATCACCCAGTACTATGGGCTGGTGCTGGACCTGCTGCTGCTGGGACTGACCCGCGCATCTGGTGAGCGTGTCTTGCTGCAGTGCTGGGCTTAGTTTTGCTCTGCTGACAGGGACGAAGGCCCTGCTTGTAAGTGTGGGCGAATCTCATTGGCATCCTGCAATGCGGGCACATGCTGCCTGCCTACGCCACTGGCTCCGTTCTGAACTGCCTTCTGCTCGCACCGCCCTGTTCTACCCTGCAGAGGTTGCGGGCGCACCCAACCTGCCCAACGAGTTCCTCACCTTCCGGGACGTGCGCACTGAGACGCGGCACCCCATCCGCCTCTACCAGCGCTACACCAACAAGGTGGGCAGGGGCCGGTCCCTCGCAGCTAGCTGCTAGGCAGAAGAACAGCACCCTGCATTTCTGCCCGGATTGGTGGGGCTGGCACCTCTTTGTTAGACCCCACGTGCTTGGCAGTTGTGCCCCTATACCTCACAACAAACCCTGCCCGCTTGCACTGGACTCCGCCCAGGTGCACATCCTGTTCCGATTCAGCGCTGAGGAGGCGCGCGACCTCATCCAGCGCTACCTCACCGAGCATCCTGACCCCAACAACGAGAACATTGTTGGCTACAACAACAAGAAGTGAGGCGGCATGGGAGCGTTTGTGGGCGCGCTGGCAGGGGGCCACTGGGCGGTAAGCAGGGTTGACTAGGCGCACCATTTCTCGGCCACTTAAACAATGCATCGCTGCAACGCCTGGCGTGTGTAGGTGCTGGCCGCGTGACGCCCGCATGCGCCTGATGAAGCATGATGTGAACCTGGGCCGGGTGAGCGAACGGGGCGCAAAGCATGGCTTTGCTGTTGTTAGTGCGGCATGGAGTTAGGAGGAGGGCTGCACAGCGGACTGTCATCCTTAGGTCGCCATCCAGGCCACCTGTTGGCCTCTTTGCGCAGCTTGTTTTAATGTGGATTGTTGTTTACTCCCCAACTTCTGCAGGCTGTCTTCTGGGACATGAAGAACCGGCTGCCGCGCTCGCTGACCACCTTTGATTGGGACAACTCGTTTGTCAGCGTCTACTCCAAGGACAACCCCAATCTCCTCTTTGCCATGTCTGGCTTCGAGGTACCTCGCTAGCAGCCGCAGCGATTTAGAGGCGCTCATGCAACAGGGGGAACATGGGGCAGTAACCACTGGTGTGTTATCGGAAGCATGGCCCTTGCTGATCACCTGGCCCGGTTTGTTTCGCCCCGCTCCCATCCTTGGCCAGGTGCGCATCCTGCCCAAGGTGCGCATGGCGCAGGAGGGTCTGGCCCACAAGGACGGCGTGTGGAGCCTGCAGAACGAGGTGACCAAGGAGCGCACCGCCCAGGCCTTCCTGCGTGTGGATGATGAGGGGCTCAAGGCCTTTGAGAACCGCGTGCGGCAGGTGCTCATGAGCTCCGGCTCTACCACCTTCACCAAAATTGCCAACAAGTGAGCAGAAAACGACAGGGTGGGAGGTGCGAGGTGCTCTGATGGGCTTAGAATGACGCAACAGGCCAGGCTTGCTCAAGTCTGGTGAGCTCTTGCAGGGATGTGCGTTGCTGATTGCAAGCCGCTCACTATGCCGTTTGTAGGTGGAACACGGCGCTCATTGGTCTGATGACCTACTACCGTGAGGCCACGGTGCACACCCAGGAGCTGCTGGACCTGCTGGTCAAGTGCGAGAACAAGATCCAGACGGTGAGCCCTGCCTGGCCTTTGTTCCTGCTGGAGGGGGGTGAATCACACTGTGAGTGGCAAGTCCTACCCTTTTGCTGGGCACACAAGGAGGCTGGAGTTGCCTCGGCTCATCACTTATCGCCTGCTTGTTGTTTGCTGCTGTGCAGCGCATCAAGATTGGCCTCAACTCCAAGATGCCCTCGCGCTTCCCGCCCGTGGTGTTCTACAGCCCCAAGGTGGGTCTGCCTTGCTCGTTGCCTTGTTTTGCATTGCAGCGTACTGGCAGCCCCTTGTACATGCCTGCTCCTCCCATCGCTGCCCCTCACGGTGCGCCTGTTTCCCTCCATGTTTCCCTTGCGCAGGAGATTGGCGGCCTGGGCATGCTGTCCATGGGCCACATCCTCATCCCCCAGTCTGATCTGCGCTACAGCCAGCAGACCGACCTGGGTGTCACCCACTTCCGCGCGGGTGCGCTCAGCAGGGACGGAAGGGCATTGCGGCTGGGTTGGCAGGGACGCATCCGCGTAAAGAAAGTGAAGCAATATAAGCTGCCTCCCTTGCTGACTTCGAGCTGTGCCATGCCACGTTAAATGCACCCCCAGGCATGACGCATGAGGAGGACCAGCTCATCCCCAACCTGTACCGCTACATCCAGGTGAGGCGCCCCTTCCCTGGCCAGCTCGCACTTGTGTCCTGCCTACAGCCGGCCACCCCGCGCCAGGTGTTTTGTCAGCCACTGGGTGCTTCTCACTCCGCTGCTCCACCCGCCCCACCCATTTGCAGCCGTGGGAGAGCGAGTTCATTGACAGCCAGCGCGTGTGGGCTGAGTACGCGCTCAAGCGGCAGGAGGCGCTGGCCCAGAACCGGCGGCTGACGCTGGAGGATCTGGAGGATAGCTGGGACCGCGGCATCCCCCGCATCAACACACTGTTCCAGAAGGACCGCCACACGCTGGCGTATGACAAGGGCTGGCGCGTGCGGCAGGAGTTCAAGCAGTACCAGCAGGTGCGCCAGGGCAGATGCTGTGGGGTGGCGGGGTGGCAGGCCATGCGGCGACTGCAGGTGAGCAGGTGGTCAGGCAACAAGCCGAATAGGCCACATGCACGGGGCGTGCAGACGCATCCAAGGCTTGCTACAGAATTGGGTTCTCACGTGTATCTACTTCCACTGTACAAGGCATGCTGCTTGTTCCGAGGCCGTCACCGTGGCAGCTTCCCGGCGGCTCTTGGGGCGCCGCCGCTGCCGCCGCCGCCGCCGCCGCCCCTTTCCCCACCCTCGGGAAACGCCGCCTGCCACCCCAAAACCAATACCTGCAGGCCCGCATCAACCCCTTCTGGTGGACGCACCAGCGCCACGATGGCAAGCTTTGGAACCTGAATAGTTACCGCACCGACGTCATCCAGGTGGGGTTGGATGTGCTTTGCATTGCTTTGCTGAGGCAGGGTTTAGGGACAGCACTGCCTGCCAGGCTGTCCACCTGCAGGCTTGTCCGTCTGCCCACCACATCCCCTCAACTAACCCCGCACACTGCGCAGGCGCTGGGCGGCGTGGAGGGCATCCTGGAGCACACGCTGTTCAAGGGCACCTACTTCCCCACTTGGGAGGGCCTGTTCTGGGAGAAGGCATCGGGTGCGCTTTGGCAGCGGGAGGCGCCCCTTGCTGCACATGATTGTGTCAAGGGCATGGTTGCGGCTGCCGCTTGCTGGTGCACATGGGTGCTTGCCGCGTTCCCTGCTGCGGCTGCTGTTGACATAACAGCACCTCACGCTGCCTTCCCTGCCTGTCCCCAACCTCATCCCAGGCTTTGAGGAGAGCATGAAGTACAAAAAGCTTACCAACGCGCAGCGGTCGGGCCTGAACCAGATCCCCAACCGCCGCTTCACCCTCTGGTGGGTGGGAGACGGCAGCGCCAGGATTGTTGATAGGGATAGGCCACTACCGTATGGCAGTGGGAAACCCTGGTGCACTGACAACGCTTCCCCCCGGCAGCCTTCTGACATGCCCCTGTGCCCCCTCCTGCGGCAGGTGGTCCCCCACGATCAACCGTGCCAATGTGTACGTGGGCTTCCAGGTGCAGCTGGACCTGACTGGTGAGTTGCTGGGCAGCACACGCTTGCATCTGCGTGGAAATGTCGGGGCAACGGCGGCATAGGCATGTTTGCGGTGACAACGCTTCCTTCTTGCTTCTGCACTTTGATAGACCCCGATCTTGCTCTGTTCCACCTTCACTTTACTGCTTGTGCCGCAGGCATCTTCATGCATGGCAAGATCCCCACCCTCAAGATCTCGCTCATCCAGATCTTCCGCGCCCACTTGTGGCAGAAGATCCACGAGAGCCTGGTGAGTGCAGCAGGCTGTGCCATGCAAGTGCGAGAGCACAGCAAGCTGCGGAGGCCGGGGTGGCCCACTCAGCAAGGCTGGACCGCCTGTCTGATTGCATGCCTTGCCTGCTAGCCAGCTCCCGAACCCGGCAGCCCTGCATCTCGGCCACCCACCCACTCAGGCACCTTTGCACAACACCCAATGTTGCTGCCTGCAGGTCATGGACCTGTGCCAGGTGTTTGATCAGGAGCTGGATGCGCTGGAGATTGAGACGGTGCAGAAGGAGACCATTCACCCGCGCAAATCGTACAAGATGAACTCCTCCTGCGCGGGTGAGGGGTGCAGGGGCACCGTGCTTCTAGCTTGCTAGGTTCAAATGGAAGGGGTGGTGGCTGCAACATGACCGAGTGTGCGCGCATGACTCCAGCCCAACTCTGATGCTCCCCTTCCCCTTCTCTCGCCAGACATCCTTCTGTTTGCGGCATACAAGTGGCCCATGTCCAAGCCGTCCCTCATGGCCGACACCAACGACGTGTTTGACCAGAAGCCCAGCAACAAGTACTGGGTGGACGTGCAGGTGGGGCGCCAGGGTGGCACGCAGCGTCGCAGTCGCACCCGTTTGCTCTTCAGTGCTGCTGTGCAAGCGTGTGTGGGTGCACCCATGTTGCTGAAGGACGATGCCCAAAGTTGCCTCTGTCTATCCCGCGCAGCTGCGCTGGGGCGACTACGACAGCCACGACATTGAGCGGTACACGCGCGCCAAGTTCCTGGACTACACCACGGACAACATGGTACGTGCGGAAACGTGGTGTTTTGTGCTAGGAAGCCTCTGCTTGTGTTGTCAGCATGGTTGGTGAGCCACGCTCACACCCCATCTCCTGCCCGCCCCTGCCCCCGCCTGCAGTCGATCTACCCCTCCCCAACGGGCGTCATGATTGGCATCGACCTGGCCTACAACCTGCACTCCTCTTTTGGCAACTGGTTCCCCGGCTGCAAGCCGCTGATCATTCAGGTGCCGAGTGCGGGAAGTGCAAAGGGCCTGCTCCCCATCTGCTTTGGAACTGCTCACCGCAGCCGTGGCTATGCATGCAGTTTGCGTCGTGATCAGCCAGCTCACTTTGCTGCCCTCCCACTGTGTCCAGGCGCTGGCCAAGATCATGAAGTGCAACCCTGCCCTGTATGTGCTGCGCGAGCGCGTGCGCAAGGCGCTGCAGCTGTACAGGTGCGGCTGCGCAGCCATAATCCTGCCTCCAATGCAGCGCAGCCAGCCCTGCCTGTGCCTTTCCCAGCATCTGGTTGTGGTCTGACGTTTTCCACCCTCCTCATTGTGCAGCTCTGAGCCCACAGAGCCGTACCTGTCCAGCCAGAACTATGGCGAGCTCTTCTCTAACCAGATCATCTGGTGCGCAGCCGCACTCCTGGCTTGCTGCATCTGCCTGCCAGCCGTACCGTGGCAGCTCCATGTAGCCTCGCCGGTTTCAGGTGGAAACCGGGCTGACGCCTTCACCCTTTGCCTTGCCTCCCACAGGTTTGTGGATGACACCAATGTGTACCGTGTGACTATTCACAAGACGTTCGAGGGCAACCTGGTGAGGCGGGCCACCCCAAGCACCACACTTATGTGTAGTGCTGCTGCTTCACCTCCCTGGTCCTGCACCGCTTTCACAATCTGACTCTTGCCTCCTCCCCCTGTTCTTCCCCGGCTCCACATCAGACCACCAAGCCCATCAATGGCGCCATCTTCATCTTCAACCCCCGCACCGGCCAGCTGTTCCTCAAGATCATCCACACCAGTGTGTGGGCAGGCCAGAAGCGCCTGTCACAGCTGGCCAAGTGGAAGACGGCTGAGGAGGTGGCGGCACTCATTCGCTCGCTGCCGGTGGAGGAGCAGCCCAAGCGCATTATCTGCAGCCGCAAGGTGGGCAGGCACAGCTGTGATGAAAAAACGCGGCTGATGGTTTGTTGCCTGCAGGCCTGCATGCTAGATGCAGGGGCTCAAGGTCTTGTCGCTCAGCTGTGCAGGGCATTGTTACGTTTCCCCCACATCTGCCTTCCCTCCCTTCTCTCTCCGTGCAGGGCATGCTGGACCCCCTGGAGGTGCACCTGCTGGACTTCCCCAACATCGTCATCACTGGCTCAGAGCTGCAGCTTCCTTTCCAGGTGTGTTTGATGTGGCCTTTGGTGTAGCATAGCTGCCTGCCAGCACTTTTTGAGAGGCTGCCTGGTGCTGACTGCACTGCCTGCCCTCCCACTCTCACGTCTGCAGGCTGCGCTCAAGATTGAGAAGTTTGGCGACCTCATCCTCAAGGCCACCGAGCCGCAGATGCTGCTGTTCAACCTGTACGACGACTGGTGAGATTTGCAGGCTGCTCCATGCGCCTGTCAGAAGCTCCTTCGCTTCTGGACCACATGTGAAGACGCGTGCCGTCATCTGCCTGCGTGCCTTCACCTACTCCCGCCGTGCACCTTCTCCCGCCTGCCCCACACCTGCCACAGGCTCAAGACCATCTCATCGTACACAGCCTTCTCCCGCCTCGTCCTCATCCTGCGCGCCCTGCATGTCAACATGGACAAGGTGGGCAGTTCTGGGTTGTGCCTGTGGGCAGCAGGCAATGTCCAGGCTAACATGAGAAATGTTCAGGCCTGTGTGCAAGCATGCAAGCAGCGAAACCTGCCGCGTGCCATGCTTCGCGTGCCATGCTTCGCGTCCCACCTTCCCGACTCCATCTCGGGCCACTCTGCCCCTCGTCAGGCGCGCATGGTGCTCAAGCCGGACAAGACCATCATTACTGAGCCGCACCACATCTGGCCCACGCTCACGGACGAGCAATGGATCAAGGTGCGCTGGGTACTGCTTGGCCAGTGCGCCGCTTCTCGGTGGGCTGCATGCATTCCTGCTCCTGTTGCAAAGTTGCCTGGCTGCACCACCCTGCTGCAACACGCTCTGCCCCCGCCTCTGTGCAGGTGGAGATTGCGCTCAAGGACCTAATCCTGGCCGACTACGCCAAGAAGAACAACGTCAATGTGGCGGCGCTCACGCAGTCTGAGATCCGCGACATCATTCTGGGTGCGGAGATCACGCCGCCTAGCCAGCAGCGGCAGCAGATTGCTGAGATTGAGAAGCAGGCGCGGGAGAGCGGGCAGATGACAGCCGTCACCACCAAGACCACCAACGTGCATGGAGACGACCTCATCGTCACTACCACCAGCCCTTACGAGCAGGCAAGCCGTGCAGAGGAAGGGAGGGACCTTGCAAGCTTGACTTGTGCTGTGTAGGCCACCCAGCCCAGACTGTCAAGGCGAGACCTGGCTTGATGTACCCTTTGCCCGGTTCAACAGAACTGCTCCCTCTGTCTTCAACCGTCGCCAGGCGGCTTTCGGCAGCAAGACAGACTGGCGAGTGCGCGCCATCTCTGCCGCCAACCTGCACTTGCGTGTGAACCACATCTACGTCAACTCAGGTCCGCCTGCGTGGGCGTTACGGTTGTCAGGCTGAGGATGATAAAGCAATTGTATGTTCAAGCCCATTCAAAGTCAGATGCGCTGCCTGCTGATGGCCTGCCCCCCCCACCGGCCCTGCACAGACGACATCCGGGACAGCGGCTACACGTATGTGATGCCGAAGAACCTGCTTAAGAAGTTCATCACGGTGGCCGACCTGCGCACCCAGATTGCGGGCCTGCTGTACGGCGTCAGCCCGCCCGACAACCCGCAGGTGCGTGATGGAACAAAGCCTGCTCGCCGCTGCTGTTGCTGAGCAGCATGTGACATAGAGCGCCAGCATTCTCAGCTTGCTTGCTGGCCTCCCTGTCCTCCTGCTGCTTGCAGGTCAAGGAGATCCGCTGCATTGTGATGCCGCCGCAGTGGGGCAACCACCAGATGGTGCGGTCAGCTGGCCAGGGGCGCGCTGCCTGGGGCCGCGCATCAAGGGAGCTTGGCACTCACCATGGTAGCTTGCCTGCCGACCCAGCGTGCTGCTCACGCTCCCCGCCCTTCCCAGGTCAACCTGCCGGCCGCACTGCCGGAGCATGACTACCTGGGAGACCTGGAGCCGCTGGGCTGGCTGCACACCCAGCCCAACGAGACGCCGCAGATGGCGCCCCAGGTACGAGTGTGCAGCGTGCTGTGCACAGCACATATGGGGGCAATAGTGCGTTGAGCAGTTGCAACCAACCGCAGTATAAACAACCATCACTGCCACTCCCACTGTAACCCTCTCTCTGCCTGCGCGCAGGACGTGACGGCGCACGCCAAGATGCTGGAGAGCCACAAGAGCTGGGACGGCGAGCGGTGCATCCTCATCACCTGCTCCTTCACCCCCGGCTCCGTGTCCCTCACCGCGTACAAGCTCACACCCAGCGGCTACGAGTGGGGCCGCAACAACAAGGACACCAGCGCCAATCCGGGTGCGTTTGTGTGGGGCATTTGGGACGAGGAAGGGGGCAGATAACCTGTCGGCACCATAACTTATCGGCACCGGACGCTGTGCTATTCCTCGCCACAGCCACCCAACAAGCTTGGCTTTGCAACCCCTTCCTTTGTTACAGTTGGCTACTCCCCCACGCACTACGAGAAGGTGCAGATGCTGCTGTCCGACCGCTTCATGGGCTGGTGAGCATTTGCGCTGCCTGTTGTTGGCAGAGCGCGCAATCGGTTTTGCGCATGCAGGCTTGCGGCTTGATGACTTAGGATGCTTTATGCAGCTGCTGGTCTGCTGACCTGCCATGCTCGCTCCGCTGGTGTTGCTGCGGCTGCCGCCGACCCACGCACCTGACCACTTTGTTCCTGGACCCCTTGCCGCTGCCATGCAGGTTCATGGTGCCTGATGCGGGCAGCTGGAACTATGCGTTCTCTGGCGTGAAGTGGAGCGCGGGCATGAAGTACGGGCTCAAGCTGTCCAACCCCAAGGCCTTCTTCGATGGTGAGTGCAGCCAGCCGGCGGCTGTTCTCGAGTCACTGTGGCATATCGTCAGCTGCCGTGCTAGGGCGCTTTCCCGGGCAACCTGGGCGAGACTGCCTGCCCAGCTCGCCACATCCTACCATCACTGACAACTCATGAATACCTGGCTGTGCTGCCCGCCTGCCGCAGAAGCGCACCGTGCCACTCACTTCCTGGACTTTGCTGGCATTGAGGAGGGGCAGGGCACCCTGGTGGATGGAGTGGAGGACCACTTTGCCTGAAACAACCTGCGGTCACGTGGCAGCCTTTGCTCTGCTCATCTCTGGCACATGATGTGCCGCGGCACCAGTCAATTAAGGGAATTAACGGGAGGCCGCTGGGCCCTTCTGCTGTCGGCTAGCTGCATCTTCGTTTTTTCTGACCTGCCGCATGCTTCGTTTTTTCAGCCTACTCACGTTTGCTCCAATCTGCTGCTCCCATTTGCCGCTGACCATGGGCGATACCACCCCCTTCTGCTGCTGGACGCCCCAATACTGTAATGCGATGTAACACACATGAATTCCGGCGGGCGCGGCGCCTGGGGCATGCCATAGACACGGCTCAGGGATGATGCTTTGCCTGCTGCCGGGATGCTTTGCCCCGACATGGTCAATGTGCAAGGTGTCTGGTTGGGAACCGACGGTTCACATGCGCGCCAATTGTATTGAGCCACAAACGACCCTAGCTCAACTGCGCATAGCGGGAAAGTGGACGAGGGGTGCAACCGCTTTGCGCCGCACAGGGAGCCTAGCTGGACGGCCGGCTTCCAGAGACCGCAGGCTGTGGGTAGACCGCAGGCCGTCAATTCTGCCAGGCGATTGCAACGTCCATCGCTAGAAAATTCCGCGCCGCCAAAGCGCAGCAAGACGCTCCTCACAGGTTGCAGCTTGTCGCCGCTGAGCGGTGCAACCCTAACCCCCGCGGTGCGGCGCAATGCTGCTCGGCGGTACCAGGCAACTGCTGGCTGGCGCGCTGGGCGGGCAGGGCGCCGCCGCCTGGCGGGCGAGCCCTTCGGCCCAGCTCCTTCTGCAGCGGGGCATCCACGCCACGGGTGTGTTCTCACGTCGTGAAAGAGTTCACTTGTAGCGCGATCCAGCCGCTAGGGGGGTGACCGCCAGCCGCCGGCGTCGCCGCCGCCGCTGCCGCCGCCGCCGCCTCTCAAGCCGCGTGCGCCTTTGCTCTCATCTCCCAGCCCGACTCGTTGCGCTGCTCTGCAGGAGCCGCTTGGGCGCAGGACTACTACACAGTCTTGGGAGTGCCACGCTCTGCCAGCGACAGTGAGATCAAGAAGGCGTACTACCAGCTAGCGAAGAAGTACCACCCCGACACCAACCAGGTAGTTTGCGAACTTCCAGAGCTGCATGGCTTGTTTTTGGGGCGTGGATCCTGCAGCAAGTTCATGCTTTTCTGCTGCAATCAGCATGCTGAACCCAGCACTCATCCGCCCGTCCACCCTGCTGTTATATTCGCTGGTGGCAGGGTGATCCAAATGCTGCCAAGAAGTTTCAGGAGGTGCAGCGCGCATACGACACGCTGCGCGACTCCCAAAAGCGGCAGGTAAGCAGTGCCAGCGCAGCCAATCTGGCGCTGCTGCTAGCATTGATGGCTTGCAGGTGTGGCACTTGCAGTCATGAACTTTCGTCTGCTGCCACCCACATGCATGTCATGCTGCTGCCCCCCACCTGAACCCCCAGGCGTACGACAGCATGGGGCACACCGCCTTCGAGAACATGGAGGCAACGGGCGGGGCGGCGGGCGGTCCTGGCCAGGGCCCCTTTGGTGGGGGGCCGTTCGGCCAAGGCGTGGAGATCGACCCCGAGGAGCTGTTTGGCGCATTTTTTGGCGGCGGGCGTGGCAGAGGCGGCGGCGCGGCGGATGCAGCGTTCCAGGTGGGGCAGTGGACGATGGTGGCTGTGGGTGGTGCATGAGGGTAAGCTGCCAACTGGGCTGCTGTCAGGCCCAGTCATGTGCCAGCAGCGCTCTGACGGAAACGCTTCGTGCCGGCCTTCATGACACAGGAAGCAATGCGCAACGCATTTGGCTTTGGCGGCTTTGGCGGCGGCTTCCAGCGAACGGCGCGGCGCGGCCCGGCTGTGGTGCGGACTGCCATGCGCATCTCCTTTGACGAGGCGGTGAAGGGCACCACAAAGCAGGTGGGTGGCCGAGCACAGAAGCTGTGCAGTAGGTGCTGGTCCCAGCTAGGGTCACGGTAAAGGCTACGAGCTAGATCTGCGCCCGCCATGGCTTTACAGAATGTTTATCCACTTCACAGTTCAACTCGCCTTGTTTGCTTCACACCAGGTGGACCTCTCTTCTCTAGGTCGCGCCTTCAGTGGCAAGACGGTGGAAATGACGGTGCCACCAGGTATGGGCAGCCACTGGTCTGGGGGGCTTCTTTCCAGACCCGCCTCGCACGTTGCTGTGGGTGGACAGCAAATCTGGTGCTGCTACCTGTTCCCCTTCACTGCAGGTGCTGACACGGGCATGCAGCTGCACCTGGCGGGCGTGCTGCCTGGCAGGCAGGGCGTGCCTCCGGGCGACCTGATTGTGCAGGTGAGTGCACTGTGCTGGCCTGCAACGGCTTGCGGGCTGTCAGCTCCCTCGTTCTGACCGTGCTGTGCACTCGGCTGAACCATGTTGCCTGCAGCTGGAGGTGATGCCCTCACCAGTGTTCCGGCGGGAAGACTTTGACCTGTATGTGGATGCCCCAGTGGACATGGTGGACGCAGCGCTGGGCACCACCATTGAGTGAGTGCAGCGCGCCTGCTGGCCTGGATTAGCGTGCCACCATCCTGTGCAGCCGTTCCCAGCATGTGAGGCACACAGCATCAGCAGGGCGGCTGGGATGCGAAGCTGCATTTGTCTGGTTAGGCTTCCTTTTTCCCCGACCATCATCCATCCTTCATTTTGCATTACCGTGCCAACCCGCGGCTGCAGTGTGCCCACCATTGACGGCAAGGCAGAGGTGAAGGTGAAGGCGGGCACGCAGCCAGGGGACAAGCTGCGCATGCGCGGGTACGGCGTGAAGATGGACGTGGTGGGACAGCGAGGGCGGCGCGGGGACCAATATGTGCGTGTCATGGTGCGCGTGCCTCGCCACCTGACAGCGGAGCAGCGGCGTGCACTTGAAATGTACAAAGGCAGAGGCAACAGCGGCGGCGGAACCGGCAGCAGTGCCGGGAGCAGCAGCAGTGGCGGGAACAGCAGCAGCAGTGGGCAGGGCACCAGCAGCGCGGCGAGCAGCGGTGATGGCAAGGAGGCGGCGGGCAGCAGGCCAGCAGATAGCGGGCCAGCGGGGGAAACACCCGATGGCAGCAAGGGGACGGAAGCAGCCGGCAAGGCCGGGGAGCACGGGCAGGAGAAGCCGCACAAGCGTAGCTGGCGGGACTGGTTCTCCAGCTCCTGACCCGCCTGATGCCGTTTTATGTAAGCCTTCTAGACTGAAAGCTGCTTTGAACATCGCATCCGCGAGTTGGTTGCTGCATTTACGCCGTGGCCGGGCGGCACGAGCTGGTGCACCGTGGCGGCATGCCGCGGCAGCGCAGCGGGGCCCTCCATACCTGTTTCCGCGTGTTCGGGGCTTGGCGATCAGGCTTGGATCGTGCGTCGACACCAGGTGCCCGACCAGCGCTTGCGGTTTGGGCCTCAACCGGGAGCTTGGACCGCGCGGCCAAATGGCTCTGGCGAAAGCCGCGTCGCGGCTGGCTCCTAGCTTTGTGGAGAGCAGCACCTCGCTGCGGGGCGGCAGCCTGGCCCTGTATCAGCAGTGCAGGTGCGAGGAGAGGGGGAGGGAGTCGCCGGGCAAACCCAAGCCTAGGCGCCTCCGCACGGTGGCAAGGGCGCAGAGCCGGGGATCAGCGAAACCCTGCAGCCTCCCGCCGGCCCGGGAACGCCGAACACTGCGGCGGCCGACGGCGCCGCCGCGCTCTGCCTGTGGGCCAAGGCTCCATGCCATTCGAGTGCGGGGCAGCTGCGCAGCGAATCGAGGCTCCTGCCTCTGGCCCCCGCCCTTTTTGCAGGCACCACGGTGGCGGCGTGCCCGAGCACTGGGGCCGCGACTCGCCTTACCACCCGGGCACCGACTTCCTGGGCACGCCCGCCAATCACCTGGACGTGAGGGCAACCCTGCCAGCCATGCTTCTTGCTGCACCTCTGAACCAGATGCCCTGCAGTCCATGGCTGCCATGCATGCGGAGCTGCTGTCTGTGGTGGCACGCGCGCCGCAAGAGTGCTGGCGTTCCACGCACTCCCGAAGACAGCACCGATTCGTTGCTGCGCCCACTTGCTGCTGCAGCTCGTGGCCAAGCGCCCCGTGAGCCCGCACGTGTTTGAGATCACGGGTGTGCAGCCGCACTACAAGTTCCCGCTGGGCGCCATCTCCTCCATCACAAACCGCGCCACTGGCTGCATGCTGTCCGTGGGTGCGTGCATGGCACTATTTTGTTGCACCGTGCAGCACAACAGGTTTGGCTGGCTGCAGCACTGCTCACCCTATGCTTTTGTTGGGCGTGGCTCCCTCACGCCGTGCTTGCAAGCAGCGTGCGCCAGTGTGCTGCCACGCATTTCTGTTATTGTCGCCTGGACTTCCTGGCGTGCAGGCACCTGGGCAGCAGCCTACATCGCTCTTACTGGCGACCTGGGTGCCGCAATCAACGCCTTCAAGGAGGCTGCACCCCTGCTGGTCTTCCCCGCCAAGGCGGTCGTGGCGTTCCCACTGGTGCGCCACGGCCCATGCATGCCTGTGCTGCCACTGGGGTTGCAGGTTGCTTGTTAGGCGGTTCCATATAGATTTTTTTGTTTCCGGACATGTGGGCCGCCGAGCGAAAACGGGGGGGA
>VIYQ01000804.1:0-27494 GCA_009928355.1 Chlorella sp. CH2018
GGGGGGGGGGGCCACGGGAATGTGCAGGGCCAGAGAAGGGTAGTGTTCAAGAGTAGCAGACGTGGAAGTGAGCAGGGGGAGGAGATGTGAGGCTGCTGGGCGGCGATCCGCAATGAAAGGAGGCGGGGTGGGGAGGGGAACGAATGTGAGAGCAGAGGGACAGGAGGAAGGAAGCACGCGCGGGCGTGGGGCGCGCTGCGCTGCTGCAGCGTGCCGGCGCCCGCTGCCTACATCTAGCGCGAGTCTATCCTGCTGGCCCTGGCAGAAGGAGGGAGCTGGGAACTATGCGTGCTGGCCAGTCGGCGCTCAAACATTCAGCGCTCGGCTGCCAGCAGCACACCTGCCGAGGGCGGGCTTGGGTGCCTGGAATGGAACAGTGCCGCCGGGCGGCCACTGCTGCATCTGCTGCTGTGCTGTTCATTGGTGGGGCCGCGGGTAGGCCCCTGCGATACGTGCATTGCTGACCATTGTGTGCGCCGGCTGGCATGCTGCCGGGCTAGCATTTATGTTCTCCATGGGGGAGTGCGCCCCCCAGCCGCTCACTTGCTGGTGCCCAGCAGCTGGGAGAGGGAAGAGCGGGGCGGCGCGCGCCCCGAGCCAGGCATGGCCACGGGTGCCGTGGACACTGCACTGGCCAGTGAGCTGAGCAGCTGGTCCTTCACGGGGTCCAGCACCTCGCCTGCACATCAGTTGGGGGCAGGGTGGGAGGAGAGGCACCGTGAGCACCTTGAGAAGCATGGGGAACCCAAGCGGCAGCCAGTGCTCGAGTAATGCAGGAGACAACTGACTGGCTGCATGGCGAGCTTGCTGACATTGCGTACAGCACACACGGTTCAGCCAAGTGCAGGCCGCGCATCGCAACAGGCGCCCGCCCGCCGCACCTATGACCGCCGCGCTGTGCTGCACCTCGATGAAGCCTGTGGACCGCAGGATGGCGTTGCGCGCCAGCAAGCGCTCCCGCTTGGCGGCGGTGGTGGGCGACAGGCCCAGCCCGCCCACGCTGGCCGCCGGCCCCAGCTCCGCTTGCTCACTCTCCTCGCCCTCCTGCGCAGCGCGGCAACAGAGCATGCAGGCCGGTTGGCAGCAGCAACAGCTGCAGGCGAGCATGGCTGCCGGCCACCAATCTGTGCAGGATGTCCAGTCGGCCCTGGCTGTGCTGCAGCACAGCGGTGTACAAGGCACAGCCAGGAAGGAGCGCACCTGGCGGGACAGCATGTGAGGCGGCACAAACAGGTCGCCGCGGCCGCCGCTGTCGCCTGCCAGGTCCTTGCCGCTGCTGCGCCGCTGCATGAGCGGGATGCTGATGGGCATGGAGGTGCCCTGCAAACGGTGGGGCACAGGGCGTGCAGGTGGTCTGTACCAGCAGGCGTAGCCGCGCGGCAGCAAGCATGCCATGCAACAGAGTGGCAGCTGGAAGCTGCGGCAGGCAGAAAGCAGGTGCGGCCCAAACCAACGCAGCACAAGCGCAGCGCACCAGTGCAGCAGCCGACTTGTCTGGCGCTGGCGCCACGCGCCGCCGCCCAGCAGCGTACATGGGTGCCGTGCCGCTGCTGTGGTGCAGGTGCGCCGGCACCGAGGCCGCCAGGTTTGGTGAGGAGCCGAAGAGCCGCTTGCTACTGCGGTGGTAGGCGGCGAAGCCCTCAAGTCCCCCGCTGCTGCTGGCAGCATCGACACCTAGCCCAGAGCCAAATGCCTTGAGGCTGCCCACTTGGCTGGAGTGTGACGTGCCAAGCGGGCCGTCTGCAGGCAGGGGTTGGGGCGGCATGGGGAGTTGAGGC
Organism: Chlorella sp. CH2018; assembly: GCA_009928355.1. Taxonomy (NCBI): domain Eukaryota; kingdom Viridiplantae; phylum Chlorophyta; class Trebouxiophyceae; order Chlorellales; family Chlorellaceae; genus Chlorella; species Chlorella sp. CH2018. Next base: position 1,779 of record VIYQ01000804.1, read on the forward strand.
TACAAATGTTGCCCAGCGGCGGCAGGGCTGCAAGCTCGCTGTTTGCAGGAACCGCAGGCCGCAAGCAGGCAGGCCAGGCAAGTCAGGGCAGGCAGCAAGCACACCGGGCAGCACGGCAGGCAATGCCCCCCCAGTGCCGCACCCTCGTGGCGCAGCGGCGCCGACGTGTGCTCGAGGCTGCTCTGCAGGCTGCGCAGCCGGTCCGCCAGGTCCTGCTCCACATCATCCGATGCATCGTCTGCAGCACCCACAAGGGGTCAGCGGTCAAAAAGGCCGGGGGCACGACATACACATGGTGCAGCGGAGATCTGTGGCCGACGTGCAGCGCGTGGACAGGTGCGGCGGCGGCGGCAGCTGGCCGACAGGTGGCAGCACGATGGGCAGCTGCGGCGGTTGCGGCGGGCAGCGGCTGCGGTGGCGGCCCAGCCACCAGCCGCGCCACCCAGGACGCCCGTCGCCGCACCTGAGCTGCTGCAGTCGGACTCCAGCACGATGCCGTCATCGTCCGAGGCGGAGGCGTCGTCCGAGAAGGCGGCGGCGGCGCCTGTGACGGCCGCAAAGGCTGTGCCGCCGCGGCAGCTCATGTCCAGCGGGGCCTCCTCCACCTCCTCCTCCTCCTCCTCGCCAAACAGCTGCGACTCCTCCAGCTCCAGGGGCCCGTCCATTCTGCTGGCCTCTGCTATCTTGGCTCGAACGGCAGCGCTGCTGCGGCCGGCGGTGGGCGGGCCGCTGCTGTGCAAGGGGTGGCGCACTGTGCGCCGGGCCGCGGGGCGCGGAGCGAGCGCGAGAGGCGGGCGGACCCTGCGAGCGCCTGCGCTCCTGGCGGGGCGGGTCCTGCGGCCGGTGGGCGTGCAAGGCAGCGGGACTGGAGCGCAAAGCGACCGCAATCCCTCCTGCTCGCCCAGCCCGACTCGGACTGCGCCCATTTTGGCGTGCTGCCACGTGCGGCGCACGGCGTTGCTTTTCGGCGCCCTGCAAGCTTGCAGCCAGGCACGGAGGGGCGTGTGGCAGCGCGCAGCGGGCGAGCTGCAACCCTACCCCACCTGAACCGAGGGCTTGCTGCCGCGCACCTGCAAAAGCCGGGGCCTGCGGGCTGCTGCTGCTCGGGCGATGGCCGGGGCGGGGGAGTGCAGATCTGTGCTCGAGGCGGCAAGCTCACCTGCCACGGGATTTCACCTGGCGGCGCCGGCCATGGCGCCCACGCTGTGCCGCTGCATCTTGGAGGCGCACGGCGCCTGCCGAGTCGCTGGCTGCCGCCCACATGGGCCATGGCGTGCTGCTGTTCCAGGGCGGGACCTCTCCAAAACCTGGCGCCCATTGCCCCGCCCCTGCAGACCCCTCGCGCCGCCGCTGCGGCCCCAGCGCTGCTGGCCGCGGCCCAAATGTTAGCATGCAGTACGCACACCTGTCGCCTGGCACGCTTCCACAGTACAGGCATGCCAGGTCGAGAGCAGTGGAGTGCCAGTGCTGACAACAGGCACGCTGCTCAGGGCAGCGCGTGACAACTGAAAACATCAAGACACATTAGGTTAGGGGCAGCATACGTTGGTGCTGGCTGGTGCCTGGCGGCGCATCCACTGTGCAGCACCTCAGTCCGCCTTGGCTGCCGCTTCCCCACCCTCGACTGGCGCCGCCCCGCCCTCGCCAGCATCCAGCAGGATCTCAGACCCCTGGCCCGCCTCCGCCTCCGCCTCGGTGGCAGCCTCGCCGCCCGCCTCGCCGCCCGCCGCGGCCGCTGCCGCCGAGGTGCCGGGGGCGTCAGGGCCGCCGCCTGCGCCGGAAGCCTCGCCGCCGGGGGCCGCATGCTCAACCTGGGTGTCCATCTGGACCGTCTCTTCCACTGAATCGTAGTACTGGTTCAGCACCTGGGAGCAGCGGGAGCGACGATGGGACACAACTTGCGCGAGGCACGGCGTGTGTGTTGTACCACTGCCCACATGTGGGCATAGGTGCCATGCCCACCACAAGCAGGCCATCGAGTGCCTTGCCTCCACACATGCAGCGCTGCCCGCCCTGTCTGCTCGCAGCAGCGGTGGATCACTCCCCACACCCCAGCAGTGGCCTCTCCCCCATGCACGCCCCACCTTGTCGATTGCGGCATACAGCTCCTGCATCGGCTCGGGAGCCTCCACCGCACCGTCCAGAACGGACTGGGGCGTCACCTGCAGCCAATGCGGTGAGTCGGCGGCGAGGGCGTGTGCACCCCTGGCATGGCACGGCAGCTGGGTGCGTCCGCACGGCATTGGGGCGGTTATTCCCGGTCCCTCAGCTTGCGTGCACCGAACTTGCGGCAGCGGGGCAGTCTTGTGCAGCTTGCCTTGTTGCCGTAGAAGGATTGGTTCATGGCTGTATCGGTGGAGTAGCTGAGGCCTGAAAATGGCAGGGCAGCGCGGGCAGTCAGTACGCTTGCAGAATGCATCACAAATCGTGCACCGCCTTGCGGCAGACCGCCAACCCAGCAGTGCCACAGCGGTGGAGACCGGGCTGGCATGCATACCAGGGTGGACTGGGCTAAGCCCAGTCGCTAAGCAAGGCACATTTGCATGCTGCGCAACCGCGGCATCTGGCAAGATGCCCAGCAGCCTACCGGTGAGCGAGACATCCAGGATGGCGCCCCGTGTGATGGAGTAGGTGAATGTCTTGTCGCTCAGCTGCAGGCAGGCAGGAAGGGGGCGAGAGTGGGTATGGTCGACACGGGCTGGCATGCAGCAAGCGGGGCAGCATGCGCAGGGCATGTGCAGGGCAGTCCGCAACACCAGCGGGATCCGCACTGCGTTCAGCCATTGTCCACAGTGCAAAGTGCAGCCCTGTACCTGCATGTTGGACACGTTGGCAGCGGTGGCGGGCAGGTGCGCGCCCACCGCAGGGCCCGCCGCTCCTGCATGGGCACATGCAGGGCTGCACATGTCAGCTAGTTTGGCATGCGGGAGTGGTTGCATAGCGATACTGCTAACCTGCCTGCTGCAAGCCAAGCGGGCGTGAAAACAAGGGCACTTGCTGCTGCAGCACAGCACTAGCACTTGCTGCAGCAGCACCGCTGCCTGCAGCACCGCTGCCTGCAGCACACACCCACACACCCGTGATGTCGGTATCCACCGCCCACTGCGTCTTGGTGAAGCTCTGCACCGCCTCCGGTGTGTCCAGCACAATGATCGACTCTGGGGAGGGAGGGAAGGACAAATGCCGGGGCCTGGTTCATCCTGAGCTGCTACCCGAAACGCATCTAGCTTGCCATGCTTCCAAAGGTCAAGGGATCGATTCATCGATTTAAAAATTTCACCCTTTACTTGCGGAGCCGGCTATGTTGCATGTTTCATGCGGATTTGTAGACGTAAAACCCAACACCCAGCTCCCATCTGCAGCTGCCCAGTCGCGCTGAGCTACCCAGGAATTTGCAGGGCAACAAGCGGTTTCCCCTTCTGGGTGTACAGCACCGCTGCTGCTGCCGCCCACCAATTTCTGTGTAGCCCAGCGTGAGGCCCAGGCCCGCGGCAGTGACGGTCATGAAGAGCGGGGCGCTCCATGTCCAGGTGGGGCGCCCATCCTTCTCGCCTGCAGGGGGAGAGGAGCGGGGGCAGGACAGGCACGTGGGGCAGGCATCCTGCATGTGACCAAGCAGCCTCAGCCAGCCCTCTGCAGACAGCTGTGCACGGGCCGAGAGTGGGCAAGGCAGCAGGCCTGCACCACACATACACTGCCGCCTTACAGCAGGCCCAGCTCGCCAGCCAGCGCACGGCCGTCGTACAGCACACCCCAGCCAGAGAGTGTGCCGGTGTCATACAGCGCACCCAGCCCGCCAGCCAGCGCACCGGTGTAGATCTTGCGGATGACAAAGCCGTGGCCCGCCTCAAAGGACAGCCCCGCGCCCAGCTTGCGCACAAAGGTGAAGGCCAGGCCGTTGCAGAAGTGCAGCTCGCTACGGTCAGGAGGGAGGGGTGGGAAGCGGGATGAGGGGTGGGGAGGAAGGCTTCAGGCAGCATCTGCTGCCGGCGCTTGTGCACAGGGGCTTGTGCACGGGTGCTTGTGCAGGCGGGCATGTGAACGGAGGCTCACCAGACCCCACACCTCGGCAGACGGCAGCTGAGCGGGACCAACCCACGACTGCGGCACTGAGCCAGACACTGGGCTTGCCTGCGGGGCATGGGCTCCGTGCCGCGTGGCAGGCTGTCCCGAAGCTCTTCCTTCCTGCAGGGCAGGCACAACGGCTCTCAACTTCTCCTCAGGGCAGGCATGACAGCTGTTGAGCGGTGGTGCAAGGGAGCGTGGCTGCCAGGTGACTGCTGCCCTGCAGGGTGCTACCATTGTGCCGTGCAAGCACCCAACTCACTTGCTGGTCAGCTTCTGCAGGATCACAGTCGCGCGGCTGGCATCGTCCTCGAGCTCGCGCCAGCGGTTCATCTTAATGGGTGCACCCTCGGGTCGAGCAGTGCTGGAGGTGGTGCGGCTTCAGTGCCAGCTGCAGGTGTTATCGGTGCGCTGCTGCCTGCAGGAAGGGGAGTGAAGGGGTCGTGCGAGCGCAGGGTGAGGGCTGCCGGCGCACAGGAGGCGTCTGCTACCGCCGCCGCCGTCAGCAGGGGAGTGTTCGGCGCTGCTGCGCCGGCAGGGCTGTGAGGAGCTCTGCCTGCAGAGCTCAGAGCCGCCGCGGCGCACCCACTAGGTCGAGGCCGCGGGCTGGACGAGAGGCGCGAGGGTTTCGGCGCTGTTGCCCCTGCTGGACAGGCGAAAAGCTCAACAGGGCCTGCAGACCGACTTGCTGTGCCCAGTCCCTCGTGCAAGCGGGCGATGGCGCTCGGCCAAGTCGGCATGTCGCGGAGCGTGCATGAAACCCTGGCAGGCTGTCGATAGGCGTGTGTTAGCCTCTACTGGCTTATGATCAAACCACGCCGCTGGCCGTTCCGTGAGCTCTAGACCGCAGCCCACAGCCGAACCACGCCTCGAGAGCAGCCTGCCCCACGATTTTGCACAATTTTAATCGCAGACCCTGATCGACGCTTACCCAGGTCAGGGGCACCACCGCCGCTGCAGCTGATTCTCTGCCGCCGCTGCCGCCGCCCCGTTGTTCACGCCCACACCTGCCCCTCCCGCCTGCAGGCTGGCTGCCCTCCTCCTCTCGCTGCTGCTGTTGCTCTGTAGCGCACCAGTCATGGCGTCCGCACTGCCCAAATTCACGCTACGGCTCACCCCTACCACTCGTGAGTGCTGCTCCAAGTGGCCAGCTGCAATGCACCCGCTTGCACCCACACCGACGTCTCTGTCGCAGAGCTGGTGCTGCGGCGAGGCGACATCACAAAGTATGATGGCTGTGCCATTGTGAACGCCGCAAACGAGCGGTGAGGCCTGCTGCCGCTTGCTGGCTTGATAGCACCCCTGTTCCATCCCGTGGCCAGGGCAAGGCTGCTAACAGCTGCTGCGCATGTCTGGTGACAGCCACTCATCGCTGCTGCTCTTGCTGCTCGCCCTGCAGAATGCTGGGTGGGGGCGGCGTGGACGGAGCCATCCACCGTGCGGCAGGGCCAGCCCTCTTAGAGGCTTGCCGGCAGGTCGGTGGCTGCTGACTTTGTGCTGCGGTGGATTGGTTGCACACCTTCTGGCAAGCTGCTGCAGATCCTTTGCCCCGACAAGCCACGCAGCTCGGAGCCCCCTTACAGCGGAGGGCTGGCATATGCGGCAGCTGCAGGCGCTAGACCCTGCACCCCACCCGCGCTCCACCCCCCAACATGCTGCTGCCGCCGCCGCTCGTACTACCGCGCTGCAGGTGGCAGAGGTGCGTCCCGGTGTGCGATGCCCCACAGGGGAGGCCCGCATCACCCCTGGCGGCGACCTGCCCGCAAAGCATGTCATTCACACGGTGAGGCGGTGGGGGCCGCGAGGTGGGCCAGCATGGTGTGGTGGCTGGATGGATGGTTGGAGATGGCTGGAGGGTTGGCTCACAACTACCTGCCGCGAGCTCACGCGTTTGTGACCAAGCGCTGCTTGAATCGGCTGGCAATACAAACGCAAATGAATGAACCCCTTCCTAAGCTGCTGCACCCAACTTGCATGCCGCACCGCCGCCCTGGAGCGCAGGTGGGGCCGGTCTACCACTCCCCAGAGCGAAGCGCGCCGCTGCTGGAGGCCGCGTACCGCAACAGCCTCAGGGTGCGCTGCGCACTGAGAAAGAGAAAGAACAAATAGAAGCCTACTCACACATCTTGCATGGTGTGGCGGCGCTCGCGCTGGCCTGGCCTGGCTCTCTCGACTGTCTCTCGTGCCCAGCGGGCCCTGCTGCACGTGGCTGCTGAGCGATGCCAGCTGATGCACACGGCATGCAGCACGCCTCATGTTCGGCCTTGGCCGAAAAGAATGCCATGGACTCTTCATCTTCCCCCACCCCCTGTTGCACGCAGCTGGCCAACCAGCACGGCCTGAAGCGGGTGGCCTTTCCAGCCATCTCCTGCGGCGTGTTTGGCTACCCGCTGGGGGAGGCAGCCGAGGTGCGGGCGTGTTGCCGAGGCGCTGCTTGGCTGAGAGCCGCGGCATCTGAGTGGATGCCAGCATGCCTCTCTGAGCTGTCACCTGCATGCTTTTGCCCACGTGAGGCAATCCCGCACCTGCTGACTGCTCCGCTGGCTTTGGCGGCTGGCGGGGAGCCCGGGCGTGCAACTTCCGTACCGGACACATGACTCCCCTCCTCGCACGTCCTCCCACGCCGCTGTGCCACAGATTGCGGTACGGACGGCGCAGGCAGAGGCAGGCGGTCTGGAGGAGGTGGCGTTCATGCTGTTCGACCAGAAGACGCTGGATGTGTGGCGTGAGGCTGCCAGGGCGGCAGGGCTGCAGGAAGCGGAGGGCGGCAGCAGCGGCGACGGCGAGCTGTGATGGCACGTGCCCAAATCTGGGCCCATCCAGGCGGCCTTGTTGTGCAATTGCCGTGCGCTGATGCCGCCACCATGCTGGAAATTGCTTGTAATAATGCTCGCTGGAATGAGGCTGGGACAGCCAAGGGCGTGCGGGCTGCCCAGGCCATCTCGTGGGTGCGGCAGCTTCCCGAGCGGCCAGACAGCGAACGGCAGCGTGCATGTGCTTGGTACCCTGGCAGCAGTTTGGCAGCTTCCAGAGACCATCCAGCGGTTCCCCACTTGCAGATGCATCCATTTTGAAAGGGCCGCTCCACCAGGGGGTGCTGCAGCGGGCAGGATGACCAGGCAATGGCCACATGCGCCTGCTCCCACACGCCTCGCGCGCCCCTCATCACGGCGCTGTAAAGTTGGGAAGAATCGGCCACTTTGGCCCATTTCAGCGCGCCGCAGTCCAGTCTTCACGAACAGGCTGCCCTCCGGCGTTTATTTTTCGCCCTGCAGGCCTCCGGGAGCAGCGCAGCAAAAGGACGCGCTCCTCTGGCCCAGCGCTCCAGCCGGAGGCGTGGCAGCGCGGCATCATGACTGGAAAGCCAATCTGTGAGTGCAGCGGGGCAACAGAGGGGGCTCGAGCACGCCTGCGCCGCACCCCAGCCCGCGCTCACAGCCCGCGCTCACAGGCCCTTGCCCCCGCTCCCCCACCTCTGTCAGATGTCGATCAGCATGAGCACATGAGCGTGCTGGTTGCAGGTGCGCGCCGCCGGCCGGTCTTGAGCTGCCGTCGCCGCCGCCTGCACCTCCGGCCGGAGCTCTAGAGCAGGCGCCCTGCCGGCAGCAAAGCCGAGGGGCCCCCTGCCTGGCGGCCTGGCCACCACATTCCGTCTTTGAACCCCCACATCTTGCCTCGCTGCGGCCAGCTGAAGGCGCCGGGGTTGCTGTTTTGGCTGTTCGGGGCTCGTACCGCAGCGATTGATCGGCGGATATTTTGCGTGAAGAGGCCTTGAACTGCAGCCCTGTCTTACAAATTGCCACCCAACCACTCCCGATCTGCAGCCATCCGCAACCAGGCCTCCCTTCACTCGCTGCCGCCATCAGACCAGTTCCAGTTCTTGCACCGCCTCTACGTGGCGATCGATGCACTGGCTGGCGTGCACAAGGTGGGTGGCCCCGCTGAGCTGGCGCCGGGTGATGCGCGCTGAGCTGGCGCCGGTTGAGCCCGCTCGGCTGGCGCCGTTTGACCCCAGGCGGTTCACTTGACAGGGCTGCTGTGATCGCCTAACCGTGCCGCCGCCACCTCTCCTCCGCCGTCGCTCAGTGGCAAACAACCGACTGCCCTGCCTGCTGCTGCTTTCCTGTGTTGACTGCAGCTCTACAAGCTCTATGGCGGCGCACAGGTGGGTCGGCCGTGGTGCGGGTACGGTTGTAGGCTTCTTCTTGTAGGGTTGGGCGGCTGCATCCCGAGCGCATGCTCGCGTGCACTCTCTGTTGTGGTGGCGGCTGTGCTCGCGCCCCAGCAATGGCGGCCGGCTGCCGGCTGGCGTACCGCATCTCCGTGACCCTCCGCTGGCTGCCTCGCTCGTGCTCCCCATACCGGCAACAGGGCTTCATGCTGTCCACCAACGTAGCGGAGGCAGATGCAAACCATGCAGCCACGCTGCTGGGCGCGGCGCGGGAGCTGCTGCAAGTGCTGCCGCAGGCGCGTGCTGGGAGCGCCTTGTATCGCCGGTATCGCTGCTCGTCAGGAGCCGAGCAGCAGCACTTCAGCAGCATCAGCTAGCTGTGGCTGGCAACATGCTTGGCATTGAGCCGCTGCTTGAGCCGCTGCGCGTAGCGCCAGTTGAAACGGCAGGCAATCCGCAATGCCCGGCCAGCTGCAGGAGCAGCGCTGCTGAGTGCTCTGCAACACTGCCTGCATGCTGTGCAGGTGCGCCTGCCCAACGGAGAGCCGGTGGATGTGACCCTGGCACTGGCAAGCGGCCCCGCCTCGAGCGGCCTGCTGGGCACTACTTCCCTGACCTACCAGGTAGGGCCCAGGGGGGGGCCAGAGCCGTCTGCGGCACACCTGTCTTGCTGCCCCTCAGTATGGCCAGCATGCAGCTGCTGGTTGCTGGTGTCTCGGAGGCATGCAAGAACAGGCACAACCGCTGCTCACACGTTGTCTCGCCTGCTCCCGTGTGCTGCAGCTGGTGGGCCGCTCAGTGGCGATTACGCAGGAGCTGAGCCGGACGCAGGAGGTGCTGCCGATCGTGGTGAGAGGGTGCTGCCGAGTGTGGTGGGGGGGTGCTGCCGAGGGTGGTGGGAGGGTGCTGCCGAGGGTGATGAGTGTCTCCTGGGTGCTACACCCTGGCAGCCCGCAGACTGCGCACGCCTCCGGGCTGGTCTTCTACGCTGCATTTGGCACACAGGCAGCGCTGCGCTGGCGCTGACCCAGCTCTCAGCTTGCAAGTGCTGCACCTCCGCTGGCTTGCTCACCTCCCTCGCCCTGCCCCTGTCCCGGCCCACTCTTTCGCCTTGCATTGCAGGTCACCCGCAGCATGGTGGACTCGTTGCCCCCCGAGGCCGCTGCTGGGCTGGTGCCGCTGGGCCATGCGCACTTGGCCTGCTGCCCCGGCCAGCCCACGGAGCTCTTCACCCTACCTGCCTACCGCAACATGCCGCTAAGCCACGCTGCGGTGGCAGAGGCGAATGCGCCGCCCCCCATGCCGGCCGCGCCAGCTGCGGGGGACCAGTGGGCCAACCTGGGCAGCGGCAGTGACGCCGGCGCTTCCACGCGCTCAGTCTCCCCGTCCCTGCCAGGAGCTGCCCTCACCCAGGCCAGCTGAGGCCCAGGGCCATCTGAGCTGGCGGTCAGTTGCACGCCTGGGCTGCCAAACCCCTCGGCAACGAGGCCCGCTGGCAGCCAATTCCCCTTCAGCTGTTTCTGCGGCCAACCACCGCCGTGCAAGCATGCACGATCTGATGTGATCCCAAGAGCTGGCTGGGGCTCGTGCCCTGCTCGCCACCCCTTCCATTGAGTTCACTGCCTCTCCAGTTGAGCATGATCACTGCTCGGCCAAGAGGCGCTCACTCTCCTAGTTGATTCCCTTTGGCTGTCCCGCAGTCTCCCCTCTCTCTCCTGCCTGCAAGCCAGCACACGTGCCTGCCGTGTGAGCTTGTCACGCCTGCAAGCTCAGTGGCGTGCTGTCTCGCCGCCTGTCTACCAACCCGTTGCGTTCTCCCAAACACTTGCACACCCAACACACCCAGCGTCAGTCTCTGGCTCACTGTTCGTACCCACATACCACAGCTTCCCTGCAGTCTCAATAGTCTCGACAACACACGCCACACCGCCCACGCCCCGGGGCACCTGCACCACTCCCCAACGTCTGAGCATCTCTCTGCGTTACCCACCCGCGCTGCCCCTTGCCCGTCTTCCTTCCCAATCCCTGCCATAATCCACCCACCCACCCGTTTCGCACTTGCACTCGCATGTCTGTCCATCCGCTGCTTCTCTGTTGAAGCTGAGCCCCATCGTTCCCCACTGCACAGCACCTCCCTGTCTTCGTATCCGCGTCGCACTACAGAGTCCTCTTCCAACCTTCTACCCACTCCACTCCCACGTATCTCCACCTGTGCACGTGTGCAGAATGCCTTTCTCTGTCTGCCTACGCATGCCAGCACCTCCCCCTGCAACGTGCTGTCGAGATGATTTGAGCCTGCACCTGCCACATGGCTTGTCCTCATGCCTCTACTGCCCCCTGCACCAGTGTCGCCGTGGCCGACTGCCAACTGCCACCGTGGCCGCCTGCGCCGATTCACGTGTCCCCTGCCTGCGCCAATACAGCGCTGCTCTGCCCAACTGCTGATGCGCCGCCGCTCCACCCTTGAGCTGCTCACTCAACCTGCAGCTGCGTCTGCCGCCTGAAAGGCCCGCCTGTTGCAGATGTGAGTGCGAGTGTGTAACCGGTGTCTGGCCGCAGCCTTCACAGAAGTGGCGGGAGTGTGTTACACGGCGACATGCAGCCCAATCATCAGTCAGGCTGCTGCCTGGCAGTCGGTTGCAGTGCAGCAACTGTGTTGAGGGGCACCCCCTAGTGCGGCACTTAAGGCGCAGTCACTGGGTGGGTGTGGGCGCAGCGGTGCAGCAAAGGTGCCAAGAGGCGCCCTCTTGGTGCGGATGCCACACTCGGCAGCTGCAGCGCGGTCACTTGGTGTGTGCGGCGCAGTACACAAACTGCGAAAAGTCCAGGCTGATGCGGCCAGCGCCCTGCGGGTCAAACGCCCTGCGTGCAGGGCGGGGATGCGGTCAGGCACTTTGTTGACACACAGAGGGCAAACGCAGACTGGGCCTGCCAAGTGCCGCGCATGAGGCGTGGCTCAGCTCATGCGCTGCAAAGGTGGACGGTGCACAGGCAAAGGTGCAGGCATGCGCCGCGTGACCCCCGCTGTCCCTCCTGCTGCACGATCGCACCTGAAGATATTTTGGCAGCTCTTCAGGAACAGGCACAGCATCGTGTACTCTGGGAGCCCAAACCGGCCTGCAGACCACAGCGTGTCGCACCAGCAGGTAGGAGAAGACAATAATGGCGTAGCTTGTTGCTGGCCACCAGCAGCAGCGGCGGCGACAGCGGCAGCAGCGATGGCCAGCAGATGCTGCTGCAGCATGCGGCACCCCACCGTTGCGATCAGGGTCAAAGGACTTGCAGGTGGCCTGCAGCGCAGGAGGCTCCAGCCGATAGCCTGCAGGGGCGAGTTGCTGCCAAGGATGAGATGGCTAGAGGGATCTCTCAGCATGATCTGACATGCGCCACACTCCTACCTAGCGCACACGGCCAGCATGAGCGCATGTATGAGGAGGCGGAACCTGCACCGCTTGGCTTGCAACATGCAGTAGATGGCATGCTGCATGCCGCATGCACGTGCATCAGCTTGCAACCCCCGTTCAGCATTCGCTCACCTTGCTGCGCGATCAGCTGCTCGGCCTGCTGCGCTGATATGGAGTCGCCGCCTGCCGCTGCTGCCGTCCAGCCGGCCTTGATGTCTGTGAGCTGCAGCAATGCCAGCAAAGGGCTGTGATTGGCAGATGCATGCCATGCCGCTGTGCAAGTGCCGCCGCAGGCAGGGCGTGGAAGCACAACTTTGGCAAGTGACTGAGTCAGCAGTCACAGGAGTGGAAACGCAGCTGCACCAGCGGCCGAGCCTGCCACGATTCTGCAGTGCAGCATTTCAATGACAGGCATGGCGCGCCAGGCCACAGGTGCAGCCAGCGCGGCGGGCAGCAGGAGGCGCAGCACAGCGCAGCAGCCGCCTTGCCTGCAGGTGCAGCGTGCGGAACTCATCCAGAGAGATGGTGCCGCTGCTGTCGCGGTCGTGCAGCCGCACCATCTGTGTGCAATGCGGGCAAACAGGCATGTCAGTGCATTGTCCAGGCAGGCTGCGAGTGCGGAGCCACCAGCAGGCTGCACGCTGCGCGTACCAAACGCATTGCTGGGCTGCTGCTGCATGTCAACTGGGCAAGGCGCCGCCTGGCCCACCTGCGAGCAGGCCTGCAGGCTGAAGTGCAGGCCGCCCAGCGCCATTGCCCGCTGCAGCTCCTCGGCGTTGATGGTGCCGGTGCGATCGGTGTCAATGGCCTGGATGCAAGAGGTAGAGCATGGAGGTGAGTGCGGGAGATGTGCAGGGGGTGCGCGCACGGGAAGCAGCGGCGGTTGCGCAGGCGTGCCGCGGAGCTGTGCCGCGGAGCCTCACCGCAAACCATTGCTGTATCTGCTGCTCCAGCTGCGCCATGACTATCGATACCGGTCGTGTGCTGTTGTTGTTTGTCGCAAAAGGGCCTGGCCAGGGTGTTTGCAGCCTGCAGACAGCAGCCGGGACAAGTGGCGGCGGCGAGGGTTGGCAGCGGCGGTGAGCAACAGTGGCGCCCCGCCATCGGACTCGGGCGATCACACCGCTGCATGGTTCCGATCTGTAATAGCGCGCCTGCTGCCGGTCTGGAGGCTGGAGCAGCGAACCCGGGAGCTGGGCAAGCGTGTCGCTGCGTGGGTGCGCGAGCGGCCGACGGTAGGCAGTTGTTGGTAGTGTGAACAATAGATTAGCAGCCGCGGAGGCTGCAGGGGTGAGACACGCTCGCCTTGTGCATTTTAGCGGCATTGCTTGTGCCGGTCCTCAGTTGCCTCCAAATGCTGTCTCAACTTGCGAACTAGTCTCGGGCGAAACTTTCTAGACGTCCGCCGCTCCCCCCGCCACTCAGTCAACGCTGCGTTTGCCCAACTCTCGGTTCCCGCAGCCCCGCGACCCTTAACGGCGCTGGTGCGGTCCTTGTGCTGCCTAGCGCCTGCATTGAGCGCCGCAGAGCCAGCGGTCCCCTCCCAGGCGCCGCCGCCACCCGCCGCTGCCGCCCGTCTCCCTCGCCACCTGCAGCCCGCACGCACCATGGCGCTGCTGGACGACCCCCCGCTGCGCCAGACCGTGTGGGAGAACACCTACCGCCTTCCAGAGCAGCTGGAGCCGGTGGGTGCTTGCGGGGCTGCGCCGCTGCCGCTGGGTCGCTCGCCCGACCTTTGTGTGCCAGGCTAGCCCTGCAGGCTCGCGCTGCCGCCTCGGCTGCGTTGCTCCTTCTGTTTCACCCACCCTGCGCACCTCCCGCCGCTGCTGACGCCGCAGGAGGCGCGCTTCCGGCAGCAGCAGGCGCAGCGTGTGCTGCGAGAGCTGCTGGCGGAGCGGCTGACGGGCGTGGCCTACGACCCCGTGCGCATGAGCCAGCTGACCAAGCAGCTTGCGGGTGGGCGGCGGAGTGACGGCAACTCAGACCGGGCTTGCGGTTTGTCAGCCCCCCTGCACAACCCAGACCGCTGAACGGTTCACTCCCCTCAGTTGTGATCATCCACTTGCAGATGACATCCGAGAGCGGGTCAAGGCGCTGGGGCTGGAGCGGTGAGCGTCGGGGTCCGCTGCCGAGACCTGCTGCCCTGTGCGGCACTGTGCCGGCACAGCAGGCGCCTGCTGCCTTGCCCGGCACTGTGTCTGCTCCCATCCCGCACAGAGCCCGCTGTCCCTGCTTATGGATGCTGACCGCTCACTGCCGCAACCCATATGCAACCCCACCAACCCACCGCAGGCACAAGCTGGTGGTGCACGTGCTATGCGGAGAGCGCAAGGGGCAGGCGCTGCACAGCAGCAGCCGCTGCCTGTGGGACACCGCCAATGACGGCTGGGCCAGCGAGACGTTCCTGAATGAGACCCTCTTCTGCTCCGCCCAGGTGTTTGCGCTGTTCTTTGAGTGACGTAGACAGTGTGGGTGGCGCACGCTGCGCTGGGGCCAACGCGCTGCCCTTTCAAGCCTCTCTTCCAGCTGTCGGGCGCTGACTGCGTGATGCTCCGGCGGTTCGTCGTCTGTAAGTGTCAAGGCGGCCTTGTTAGCACTATTACAAGGCTTGACGCGAGTGGCATCGAAAGGCAGCGGGTGCGTCAGCAGAGCGAATTGAATGAGCGGGGGTGGGGCTTGCAGGTTGAGGTTGAAGGGCGAGCAGTGTGGTTAAGAACTGAGGAGAGGTGGTCAATACGTCAAAACTGGCCAGCAACATCCTATTGCAAGGCCATCAGGGTCTGCACCAGCTGCCGGGCGGTTGGTCGGAGGGCGGGATCTTCTTGCAGGCACGCCGCTACCAGCTGTGCCACCTCGGCTGGGGCCTCCAGCGGCACATGCAGGTCCCGCAGGCAGCCGCGGCTAGGGTACTTGCCTGCGAGCAGGGTAGCAGGACATCCAGCCTCTGCAGCTAGCGTGCAGATGGACAGCTAGCGTCCTCGCCTAGCCTCCCCACCCGACCACACCACCCACACACCCTCGCCTACAAGGCGCCAATGCAACAACCCTGCCTCGCACCTGTGCAGAGTTCGTGCAGCAGGGCGCCAAACGAGAAGATATCCACAGCGCTGGTGCACTTCTTTTCATGCCGGATGAGCTCAGGCGCCATGTAGTCCAGCGTGCTGCATTTGTGGGTGCAGGCGGGGCAGGGGCGCGCCTGTTCAGCGCGGCATGTCGGGCTGTTCTTCCAGCCCGCTTGCAGGCTGTTCTTCCAGTACGCTTGCACTCATCAACAATGAAGCAGCCCCCGGCCTCAGCGCCCGCCCCACTCATCCTCAGCTGCCCAGCCGCCAAGCGAGCGCTCACCCGATGGGCCCCTCCACCGAGTGGTGGGTGGCGCGCAGTGCACGCGTGAACCCCACATCCGCCAGCTTGGCAGTCAAGTCGCGGCTCAGAAGCACGTTCCTGCGGCGCCGGCATGCATGTCCCAATGTCACGTGGCAGTCAACAGACTCAGCTGTTGCAGCCAGTGAGAGAAGCGACTCGGAGCGCGGTGGTGGCACGGGCAACCATGCGGCACAGGCGTCTGCGTGGCAGGCATGAGGTGGCAGCGCAGCAGCCTGCACATCTACGGCCAGACGCGCACCGGCTCTTAAGGTCGAAATGAGTATAGTTGGAGGAGTGCAGGAAGTGGATCGCAGTTGCGATGTCCAGAGCCACAGTCTTGCCGCTGCAGCAAGGGGAGGGTTGCCCGCAGGCAGGCCGTCAGCAGGGCCGGTGAGGCGGCAGCGGAGGCAGCATTGCTGCTGGGCTACAAAGTGCGTGCTGCTTCCGTAGAAAGCAGTCTGCAACCAGGGGCGTGGCTCGTGGCTCAGGCTCGGCGGCAGTACCAGCCAAGTTCCCTCACCGCTGGTACCATCCGAAGCGGCGCAGGCCCCACTCGTCCACCTCGGCATTGCGGCTGCGCAGGTCCCCGCCCTCCATCAGCTCCTGTAGCAAGCAGACCAAAGAGGCACCTAGGGCAAAGCGCAAGTGGAGCAAAGAGGCAAGCAGACCAAACATGCTCTGCCTGCTGCGGCACCTGCCAAGTGCAGCGTGGGGCGCTGCAGGCTGCCCTTTCCAGACAGGAGCAGGGAGTGTCCCCCGGCAGGCACAAAATAACAGCATGCAGTCGGCAGGGTCAGCCCAGCAGCATGGCATCCACCCCCTGGCGCAGCTCTCAGCCGTGTGCGCCGCTCTCTACTCACTTGCAATCCCCCTCCCCTGCTCACGAGCGATTCCCCTCCCCTACTCCTGACTGCACCCTCCCCCTGGCAGCTCACCATGAGGATGATGCCGTGCCCCCTGGCCACACACACGCCCGCAAAGCCCACGACGGCGCGGTGGCGCAGCAGGCGCAGCAGGCTGGCCTCCTCCAGAAACTCCAGCTGGGCCTGGGGGTTGGAGCCCAGGCGGAACACCTTGGCTGCGTGCGGCTCCACGCCGTTCAGCAGCACCTGGTACACCTGCGGAGGCCGGAAGGGAAGGGAGGGGAAGGGAAGGGAAGCTGAGGGGAAGGGACGGGTAGGGAAGGCTGGCCGATATCTGACAGACTCCCTGCTGCTGGTCTACACACGTTGCACACGTCGTGAAGCAGAGTTTGAGCCCAATTGGGGCAAGCTCCCTGCCGCATCGAGCTGCTGCCCCGCAACTCCAACTCCTGGAAACGCAGTCGAAGCTCACCGTGGCGCTCGCGCCAGCACCCAGCTCCACCGGCAAGCCCTCCTCGTCTAGAACAAACTCAATGGCTGCATAGTCTACCAGGCAGCGCTGCCAGCCGTAGGTGGGCAGCTGTGACAGCAGCGAGTGTCCTGCAGCAGCCTCCGCGGCAACGGCTGAGGCACGTGGGCTGGCTGCCGGCTGTGCTGCAACACCGCGCTTGGAGGCTCTGGGCGGCTGGTGGGGCGCTGCTGTTGGTGCCGGCACCTGCTCTCCAGGAACTGTGCCATGGCCGAGCTTGCAGTTGAGGGCCATGCTGTTGGCTGCGCTGGGTGGAGGTGCCGGCGGGCAGGCCTTACCGCCCACCACTAGCTGTCGCACGCTGCCGGCTGAGCTGGGCCCCAGTGGCAGGCTGCCTATCGTGCTGGCTGTGACTGCCCCTGAGCTGCTGCCCAGCCCCAGGCTCATGGCAGGCGAGGGGCTGCGCCCGCTGACCAGCGTGAACGCCGCTGACTGGCCAGCCCAGCTGGCTTTGTCTTCAGTCTCTAGCATGCCGCAGCTGCTTGCCGACGCATCGCAGCTGGCGGCAGCCTGGGCGGCCGCATCGTGCTTCCGCTGGGCATGCTGCTGCTGCCTCCGCCGCCGAACACACAGGCCGGCCGTGACTGCTAGCGCCAAGGCTGCGCAAGTCGCTCCCACTGCTATGCCTGTGAAGACAGGAGGCAGCAGGTGTAGCTTGAAACGGTGGAGAGAGAAGGCGGGGATGCACACACCACATGTGTGCCACATGCACAGGCACCGCTGCGAGGCAGACTGCGCGAGGCTACCCACCACAATCACCTGCAATGGCGCCCGTGCTCAGGCCGCCGCCGCTGCCCACTGCGGCTCCCGCCGCTGCCCTCTTGCGGTACAGTACCGCGTTCAGGTTGATGTTTGCGTCTGCCAAGTCCAGAGGGCCCGTCCCTGGACCCCCCTTCAGCAGCACCACCGGCCGGCCTGCATTGGGCAAGCAGCAACAGGGGACCTGCCTCATCCCTGGCAAGCGGGCCGCACGAGCTTCCGTGCATCTCACTGAGCTGGCCTGTCGAGCACCCCAGCAGGCAACGCAGGCGCACCTGCTCCAGGGTAGTCTCGACCATCCGGAAACCACATCATGACTTGGCAGTCGGCATCGCCGCTGCAGCGAGGCGCGTTCTGCTGCGGCGCGCCATCCAGGCCGCAGCTGCCGGGCTGGGAAACGGAGTCCTCGCAGGAGAAGTCGTACCTGCAAGCCGGCCAGGAGATGGAAACTCACACAGCACTGCAGCCACGCTTGCTCTCGTCTGACCACGCATGGCACGCCATGGCATAATGCAGTGCAGCGCAGCACAGTGCAGCGCAGCGCACCTGTACCAAAAGCCGAGGCCTGGGAAGGCATCGTATCCCTCCACTGCCGGCGCTGCATGCCGCAGCGGTGCGCCTGCACGTGAGGATTCGGCATCAAGTATGGCCACGCCGCTCAAGCGGTTGCACGAGCAGGTCCTCAGAGCAGCACTGTTTCTGTGACGACGTGCATTCCCGCACCAACCCAGTTGGTCACTGCTTGACGCACCTCCCACAAATGCGGGTGCGGGCACCAGCAGGACTGGCCGGCCAGTGCCCGGCGCGGTCTCATTCTGATGCAACAGCTGGCAGCCTTGATGCGGTGCTGTCAAGTTCTGTGCGCCGTCTGTGCATCCTCCCTGCTGCAAGGCAGACGAGGCAAGCGTGTTTGGGGAGGGAAGGTGAGCAAGCGGAGGCTGGCGATCGGCAACACCTTACATGCACGGCTCATCAACACCCAAGCAGGAGGACACCACACCACATTGCCATGGCATCTGCCATCCTTCCTGACTGCCCCTCACCTCTCGATCGCAGTACCAGAATGCTGTGCATTCCGGGTTGGCCCTGCAGGCGGCACAGCAGGCAGCCACCGACGGCTGTGGGCCGGGCTGGCCGAGCGCCATGCCAGACGGGATCAGGCCCTGCAGCAGCACGCTGCCGCCGCCATCCCCTGCGACCTGGGGCGGCAGCAGCTGCGCCTGGGCGCGCTTGGCTATTTCTGGATCTTGGCTGGGCTGTTGCAAGGACGAGCGGGAGGCAAACATGCGTCAGGGGGCAGCGTGCAGCGGCCGTGGCGGCACAGTGGCGGCGGGGCGCGGCGGCGGCCGCATGTACCATCAGCAGCTGGACGCGGGCTGCCCGGCGGATGATTCCGGCTTGAAGCAATGATTATTAAACGTTGCACGGCACCTGGGACGCTAGCGTGCGCCTGTGCGTTCGGAGAGGAAGAGGGGCCACCCCGCTGTGCTCGCTGAAGCCGTTTGCTCGCAAACCACGGCTGTGAACTGCAACGAGGATCGCGATGAGCAGCAGCTTGCAGCACGCCGCCCCGACCAGCGGGAGGCGGGCTGGCCCCAGCACCGCCCTGCCGTGCTTGCTCCCCGCCTTGATCATTCAGCACGGGGATTGCATGCTGCCGCACCGCAGTCCGCGATGGTTCGGCAGCCAGGGTTCTCCAAGCGCCCCCTGCCCGGCTGGCGAGCAGAAGTGCCCCCTGGTCTCAGGCGCCGAGCTGAGCTGAATGGCGCCTCTGCTTGACCGCCCGCAGCAGCTGCCATGCTGCTGTGCAATCCGCCACATGACCAACTAGCTGCCCTCCCCACAACAGAGGGCGCACATGACTGTTCGCTGCACGTCGTGTCGTCGTCCAGGTTGTGGCAGCGGCTCTGAGCGATGCTGCCACACTTGGGGGCCATTGCCAGCTGAACGCAGCATGGCCGCGATGCGGGATGTGAGCATGCCATTCACTGCATCACCATTTGGTGTCATGGCCAGCCTCATCAGCCAGGCAAGCGCGGCACCGGCGCCTTGCAGGGCAATCGACATAGAAGCAAGAATTGCAGCTTGCCGCAGGCTGTCGGTGGTGCTCACTGCATGCCACAGAGCTATTGGACGCGTGACATGAAAGGGACCGCGTTGGAGCGGCATTGCGCAGTCATTGCGCCAGGCCGCTGCAGCCGTTTCCTCTCTCCAGTTTTGAGTCGGCCTGCCAAGAGCGAGCTCACAGTGGACGCAAGCACTTCGATCGCCGCCGCCCCGACGCCGCCGCCAGCGTGGCGCCGCCCGCCGCATGAAGGTGGCGGTGAGCGCTGTGGGGCATAGCGCTGCGCTCGATCGGCCGGCGGCGATGCATCGGTGATCTCCGGCTGCGCAGATGGAGGCCAGCCCAGCCCTGCTGCTGGCAGGGGAGGCCGCCGCGGTCATAGCGGCCCTGCGCAGCAACCTGAAGTTCAACCGATACGTGCGTGGCTCGTGGAGTGATCTGCGCCGCACCAGGGCCGCGCTCGACGCTGCTGGGCCCGTCCACTCGCAACAAACCTCGCGGCTGCTCCCTGGGCCCGCAGGCACAGGAGGAAGAGCTCGAGGATCCCCTGGTGGAAGAGTTCAAGGCTCTGCGCCGCAAGCTGTTCGCCTGGCAGAGTGAGGCGGCGGCAGCGCGGTGGGAGTGGCGGCGATCAAGCGGCGCTGCCTGCCGATGCCCCTCTCCTGCTGCCACATGCTGCACTGACTCACCCGTCTCCACCCGCCTTGCAGGGTGGGATGCCGTCGACCCTCTGGAGTACCTGGCGCCCTTCCTGGAGACGGTGAAGAGCCCCGAAACCAGCGGGCCCATCACCCTGGTCGCCCTCTCGGCACTGCAGAAGATCATCGCTCGTGGCGTGTTGGGTGGGTGCTTTGCTTCGACTGGCGATCGGGACGGCTGAAAGTCTGGTCTTCAGTGTCATTGAGCTATTGGGGATGGCTGGAGCCGCAGTTGCGGTGCATGCCATAGCTCGCTGCTGCTGCCCTCACCGCAGGTGGCCTGGGTGGGTCGGCGGCATCAGAGGCCATCCAGGCGGTGGCAGACGGCGTGACGCAGTGCAAGTTTGAGGCCACCTACCCCGCCAGCGATGAGTGCGTGCTGCACCGCATCCTGGATGTCCTGGTGAGAGCGGTGCTGCCTCGCTTACATGGGTGCTGCCTCGCTTACATGGGTGCTGCCTCGCTTACATGCGTGGTTGCATTGTTGAGGCAGGGGGTACAAACAGAGCAGGCGCCTGTCCGCTGGGAAAGTCGCGCACTGCTAGTGCTAGAGATGTCCGCCGCTGCTGCGCTGCATTGCTCTGCATCACCCCTGCCCGCCGGCTGTGTTTCGTGGCGCAGGTGGCGTGTGTGGGCTGCCCCGCGGGGGCGCTCCTCACAAACGACAACCTGATCACCATTTTCCAGGTGGGTGCTGCACTTCTGAAATTTTCGTGCATTGAGTGGCATGGTTTTGGCATGCTGTGTTCTGTGCTGCTGCCGCACCACCTCATGCGCGCGTGTTGATATGCTGGGGATGTATGGCATGCTTTGCATCATGCATGGCATGTATTGCAATCGCTGCAGGCGTGCTACCGCATTGGCCACTTCCAAACGGAGAAGGGCCGGGACACTAGCGGTGCGTGGGGTGCAAGCCAGGTCCAGGGATGCTGCGCTGCCGACCTGCGTGCTGGTTCGTCCCGCCACTGCCATCTGCGGTGCCTGCCGCCACGCGGGATGGCTGCTGCGGGCAGTTGAAACAGCTGTTGCGTGTTGCGCCACGCACCCACGCGCCTCATCCCGCTGTGCTACTGCTGCCCCCGGCCATGCCCCGCAGAGCTGCTGACGCAGGCGTCACGGGCGGCCATGGCTGAGATGGTGCACCACATCTTCTCTCGCCTGGACGTCATCCCTGAGCCAGTGGACAGCCCGTTCGCTGCGCCCGCCGCAGCCGCCCTCAGCAAGAGGCGGCTGCAGGTGTCGCCGGTGGCTTCGCGGGCGGAGAATGCGACGACAGAGGAAGGGGAGGGCGGCCCGGCGGCTGACGCGGAGGGGGTGCAGGCGGCAGAAGGGGACAGCCGTGCAGCCTCTGGAGCGCTGCCGGACGGTGCAGCAGTGTCCGGCGAGGCAGCAGCAGCAGTGGCAGAGACAGCCGCTGTAGCGGCGGGTGCGGAATCCGTGGCCGCGGCAGAGGGTGCAGCGGTGGGCGCTACTGTTGCCGCGGCGGCGCTGGACGCCGGCCTGTCTGCAGAGGCTGCAGTGGATGCAGCCGCGGCTGCGGCAGCTGAAGCAGCGGCAGATGCGGTGGCTATTGTGGACCCGACCGCACCGCAGGAGCCTCCCCCGTCCAGCCCAGCAGTGGTGTCTCTGCTGGCGCCGCTGGCGGTGCCAGCCAGCGGGGCGCCGCCAAGCGAGCTGGGCGGGTATGGCGTGGACGCTGTGCGCGAGGTGCTGCTCTTCATCATCTCACTGATTGGCTCAGGTGGGCATCACAACATGACATGCCACATATGTTGTTGGTTGTGTTCATGCAGGCTCAAGTGGTGTGGCTTCACCCGTACCGCTGCTCCTTGTTTGTCTCGTTATGTACATGCGTTCCTCTTGCCTTGTACGCCTGTTTTTGCTGCCATCAGTTGACCACTTTCTGACCAGCCATTCTGCATGCCGCTCTGCCGCTGCTGCCTGCAGCCCCGGTGGGTGCTCACCACGACCTGCCTGCACACGGGCTGAACCTGATGAGCACGGCGCTGCAGGTCAGGGAGCGGTTCATGCCCAGGAGCTGCTTGCTTGCTTGCTTGATTTCTTGGTTTTGAGAGCCTGCGAGGGCGTAGCAGCAGGCAGCCTGGCGCAGCGGTCACCTCCCAACTGTGTACCTGTGTACCGTAATCTGTTTGCCCGCAGGCCGCCGGCTCTGCCCTGGAGGGCCACGACAGCCTGCTGGTGCTGCTGCAGCAGGATCTGGTTCGCTCCATGTTTGCGGCGGCGCGCCACCCCTCCCTGCCCTGCCTCGCCGGCATCTGCCAGGTGAGGCCGCGGGCGCAAAGGGTGGCATTGCGTTTGGACGAGCTTCGCTTTGACGGAGTTTTTCTTGGTGTGTGGAGGAGTCCGAGTGCCCCTTCAGAGCAGCAGCATGCATGGGTGCCCATGCCTGGCACGGTTTCTCCTGTGGTGTGCTGCTGGCACATTGTTTCCTGCAGAGTGCCCAGCTGCTCTTACCACAGCCACGCTGGCCCCGCCCAACAATGCAGGTGTCCCTGGCCCTGTACGTCCACCTGGGGCCCTGCATGCTGCTGCAAATCGAGGCGCTGCTGGCCCTGCTGCTGTTGCCCCTGGCGGAGGGCAAGGCGCCGGTGGCAGCTGCCGGACACAGCCCGGGTGCCGCCGAGCTGCAGCAGGTGGGTGCCACATGTGGCCGTGCTGGAACCTGCATGTTGTACACGCTGCTTGGCCTGCTCTGGCCATGCGTCGCCTCGGCAGATTGTGCCAGAGGGCGTGCTGTCGACTGGCAAGCTCTTGCAACCGCATTGAGCTTCTCTCTGTTCGCCTGTGTGCAGGTTGCGCTGGAGGGTGTGCTGGACTTCTGTGCCCAGTCCAACTTTGTGCGCGATGTGTACCTCAACCTCGACTGCCGGTGCGCGCTGTGGTTTCAGCTCAGCCACCCACCCTGCCGTAACGTGCTGGGCCAAGTGCCTCGACTTCGACTGGCATGGGGCTACCTTGCTGCACTGCCGCTCTGCAACCCTGTGTCCACTGCGTTGCGGCCCGCACCACTCAGCTATTTGGGATGGCCCGCATCATCTCAGCTGCTGTCTCCTCTGCACCATCTCGGCTGCCCTTCTCCCCTCCCATTGCAGTATCGAGCGCTCCAACCTGTTTGAGCAGCTGTGCGGCCTGCTGTCCAAAGCGGCATTCCCCACCCGGGAAGGCCCCCTGTCAGCCGCCCACCTACAGAGCCTGGATGGCATCCTGGCTATCCTCTCCTCCCTGTCCGCCGGCTGCTCCGGCGTCAGCGACCTGGGTGCGTGCTCGACTAGTTTTGTGATGTGCTGCTGTGCAGTTGCCGGCCAGCCCAGCTGGGGGGGCTGCGGGCGCCGCTGCTGTGAGAGGGCTGCCTGGCTGCAGCGCAGCTCAGACGGTTGGCTTGTCGGTCATGGCGGGATGACAAACTTGCACAGCCACTGAACCGCACCTGTGACCGCCTGCTTGTAACTTGCACATGCAGGCAGCCAGTTACCTCTGGTCGACCAGCCATGCTGCCTGTACACTGCCGTATGCACAGCAGCCAAGCTGAGGCCATGCTGTTGCTCTTGTGGTCCGTCCCGTTGCAGATGCGAGCAGCCAGGCGCCCCTGGCCGACCCGCCCGCCTACTTCGACCTGTGGACGCCGCTGAGCCGCGGCTCCGATCCACCGCTGCAGCAGGCGAGACGGGAGGATGTGTGCCATGGTGTTGCCGGCGGTTTGCTGTCGCAATTCTGATGGCCCACCATGGTGCTGTCGCATTTCTGATGGCCCACCTTGGAGCCGTGCCTGCCGGCAGCAGATGGCAGTACATGCTGACGAGGCACTCCCAAGGCTGCTTTGGTGCTCTCACTGGCCCCGCTGCAGCTGCAGCCCATCCTGCCCCCCGTCCACTTCTGCCAAGCTGGCGGGTGGCGCCTCTTGACATGACGCTGTCCCCATGCTCACCTGCCGCCGCCGTTCTCCCCATCCGCTGCAGATGCTGCCCGCGGGCGCAGCGCCCACCTATGCTGAGCTGGCGCGCGTTGAGAAGTTCTTGAAAGGTCGGCTGGCGGCGGCGGCGGAGCACTTCAACCGCGACTCCAAGAAGGGCTTCCAGTACCTGCAGGCAAGATGAAGTTGTGTGCTTCAGTGCCTTTGGCGGAGAAGCTGAAGTCCTGATGCGTGATGCACCCCGCTCCAGTGACCCGCCCCTGC
Source organism: Chlorella sp. CH2018 (assembly GCA_009928355.1). Lineage (NCBI taxonomy): Eukaryota > Viridiplantae > Chlorophyta > Trebouxiophyceae > Chlorellales > Chlorellaceae > Chlorella > Chlorella sp. CH2018. The sequence continues at coordinate 25,894 of VIYQ01000804.1, forward strand.
TGGTTGGTGCAGTTGCTCAAGCCGCAGCCCGCACCCTGACCAGCTTCTTGCGCGCCTGCCTCGCTCATTTTCCTGACGCCACTCATGTCTCCTCGAATTGCAGTCGCTCAAGCTGCTGCCGCGCGAGCTGGACGCCGCCACCCTGGCCCGCTTCCTGCGCGCCTGCCCCGGCCTGGCCAAACCCGCCATTGGAGAGATTCTGGGAGAGCGGGATGCTTTCTATGAGGAAGTGCGCGCCGCGTACATGCAGACGTTTGACTTCACGGGTGGGCGGCGCTGCGGTCATGGTTTGGCGGCGGGGTTGATGGCCGGGGAGGGGCAGGGCGCCATTGAGGACGGCCATGTGCATGCTGCGGTGATGCAGCCCTTGGGCTTCCGGGGTACAGTGCAGGGGTGCACATCTCAAACACCTGCCCCTGTGCCTCGCCCTTGTTTTGCCTGCGGCACTGCCTCCCTCCTCTCTTGCAGGCCTGGACTTTGACCTCGCCCTGCGCTTGCTCGGTTCTCTGCCCCTGCATGCTGGTGGCTCACTGGCTACCTGTCATTCCCTTGTGCGCAGGCCTGGACTTTGACCTCGCGCTGCGCCTGTTCATGGACGCCTTCCGCCCGCCGGGCGAGGGCCAGAAGATCGACCGCATCATGCAGGTGGGGGCCAATTGATTTTCAGCTGGTTGGCGCACTGATTGAGTGAGCTTTGTCTCACCGGGTGAGGGCCAGAAGGCTGGCCGCATCATACAGGCGGGAATGGGTGCGTCAGGCAGCTGCCTCAGCTCGGCACTGGCGACCCGCAGCTCACCAGCCCGGTCTGCCTTTCTGCTCAACCGTCCCGCCCCGTAGGTGTTTGGCAAGCGTTACTACGAGGTCATGCCATCCATGGGCCTCAAATCTGCGGATGCAGCCTACGTGCTGGCCTTTTCGGTGATCATGCTCAACACCGACCTGCACAACAACCAGGCAAGCCGCTGACGGCAGCCTGCTTTGCCTGCAGCAGCTGCGCATTGGCGGGCTGGGTGGTCCGCCCTGTTGGCCTGCCGCATGTTTCCAGCACTGTTGACGCGGATCGGCGCTGGATCCATCGCAAGCGGTCACGCGCGGTTTCTCCTGCCTGTGTGCTGCGCTGCGCCGAGTGCAGAACAAGAAGAAGATGAGCCTGGACGACTTTGCACGCATCAACCGCTCCACCAACGAGGGGGAGCCCATGCCGGCGGCGCTGCTGCAATCCATCTACACGTCCATCGCTCGGGACGAGCTCAAGATCAGCTCAGGTGATGTTGCTTGCTGGCAGCCGGGAGCCGCTGAGCTCAAGAACAGCTCAGCTCAGGTGCCGCGCCACGCTGCAGCCTGCGGCACTGCTGGAGGCTGTCTTTATTGCGTGTCCTGCAGGCGAGCTGCCCAGCGATGCACCCAGCTTGGGTACAGCTGTTGGCTTGACAGCATCCTTGCCTTGGCTCATTTCACGCCTGCAGAGAGTTCGGCCGATGAGCTGCCCAGCGTGTTTTGGTACCAGCTGGCGGTGCAGGCGCGGCGGCCACGCGGACGCATGCTGCCGAGCGCGCGCAGTGAGTGGTGTGCATCTTTCGTCAAGGTTTATTTATTGCACG